>CATIWQ010012153.1:0-88733 GCA_949673415.1 Euphorbia schlechtendalii
GCCTCACCAAAACCAAAATCGAGCATACGTGCAACATTGTAATATATCCTGTTCTAACCTTTATAGATGCAAGTAGATTAGAATTAGATGTATGCCTAGGATTTTATTTTCCTTCGGGTATCGCATTTTAATTATTTTTTGAGAAATGTAATTAATAAATTAGATGGGTGGTTGCATCCCCCGAGGTTTTGTAATTTTTAATCTTTACTTTTCCACATTTATTTTCCGCATTTATTTACTGTTTTATGGATGGATTTATAGCTTTCAACGTGAATCATGCATAATAACTTAAAAAATGACCTAAGTGTGAATATGCACAATTAGGAAATACGGTTTTCTATAGATGTAACATAATGTGATCCAATAAGAAATAAGCAACTTATCCCGGACCCGAATCTCTATGTCTTAGTGGGCCTTCCCATGGACGTTAAGCCTCATAGGACTTTAATTCCTGGAAAGAGCTAATCCAGGTGGCGACTCTACACTAAGAGATGGTGGATTCGAGTTTGACCAATCTAAAACTGTTTTCGCTTTATCTACCAACCTTTTCCGGGTCCTTGACCTGGTACTCTTTTTAAACACCCTAGTGGACCGCGGCTTTGAATTCACGCTCTCGGCCCATCGCTTCATGTCAATTGCTCATAGAGAGTAAGGTGGTGTTACTTTGTGGATTATTCCATTTTGGAAGCAGGATTCGCAAATGGTGCAACGTATTCACCACCACGATCTCTCCTAACCTTCTTAATCTATTTATTATACTTCTTGCTTATAGAGTGAAAATTTCTCTATAACTTCATCTTTGCTTTTAAGCAAATATACATAACAATATTTTGTGCTATAATCAATGAAGGTAATCAAATGTTTATTTCCTCCCCTTGAATGAACGTATTTCAAGTCACAAATATCGGCATGTATTAAAGTGAGTGTTTTTTAATTTCTTTCAACAAATTTGAAAGAAGATCTTGTCAATTTTGTCTCCACACAAGTTTCACATTTATATGTTTTATCTATATGAAATGTGGGTATATGTTTCAAGTTAATTAAACATCGTAAAGTATCAAAATTAACATGTATGAGTCTACTATGACATAAATTATAAGACTCAACCATATAAGAAGAAGTGTTATTCTAATTCATATTAATTGAACCATGCTTACAAGAGATACATTTGAATTTCAAAAATCCATTACATTCATATCCATTTCCTACATACATACCCCCTTTTGACAAAATAATATCTGAGATTCAAACATCGATTTGAATCCATGTGGGCTCAAAAGACTTCTGGAAATCAGGTTCTTTCTTATATCAGGAATGTACAAAACACAGCTTTACTTCTTTTCCGGAAGTTATCTTCAAAATCATCATTCCATGGCCTTTCACATTAGAAGTAGCAGAATTTCCTATGAAGAGTTTCTCCCCATTCTCAACAAGAGTCAAATAAACAAAAGATTCTTTGTTACAACATATGTGCCAGGTAGCACCAATATTAGGCCACCACTCTCTAGGATTCAAGTCAATCATATTAACTTCTGAAATAACTGCACAGAGATCGATGTCAAATACTTCTTCTAATTTCGTCCACAACATTCACTTCTTTCTTGTCAATCCTTTTTAGCAATGTCTCCTTTCGGTCCCACTTTGGACTTGGAATTTACCATGTTACTTGCCAATGATAGAGTCCTTATGAACCTCCACTACGTTATCCTTAGCTATATCTAGATTAGCAATGGAGAATCTACTCTCTGATCTTCTATTATCCTCCTTAATGCGTAGGCAAAAACTGAGATCTTCAACGAAAATTTCCTTCCGCTTATGTTTGAGATACATTTTGAAATTTCTCCAACTTTGTAGCAATTTTTCAATAATTACAGCAACCTAAAATGGTTCACTTATCCCCATTTTCTCAGTCTCCATCGCATGGATCAATAGTTGAAGTTTCTACACTTGACTTACAATAGATTTGGAATCAATCATTTAAAAATCTAGGTTTTGGGAAACTAAGTATTTCTTAGTGCCAGTATCCTCAATTCGATATTTGTTTATCAATTGATTCTTATAAATTCTTATCAATGTGATTCACACTATATACTTCATATAGTTCAAGAATTCAACCATTGAGAATATTGTTTCTGTAGAGGAAATATTAAAAATTCCAAACATCAACAACTAATTTAACCGAATGATCTACCACTCCTCCAGGTACAACAAGAGGATCATCCTTCACAAATTTATCATAATGTATGCTAGTCAAGTAGGAAAGCATTTTTTTGTTGCCATACCTTAAAATTCACACCATTAAATTTTTCTGGCCATTCATGTGCAGTAATGAGGTATGAAATCGAAGCCCCTTGATTGTTGGGAAAAACAAGCCCAAAACTCAAAGTCCATTTAGTCTATAACCATTAAGACCGAATTATCCATTTTGGTTAGCTTGACTATAAATAGTTTCAGTTTCATTTCCTCGAGTAGCATTGGAACTTGTAGATCTAGAAGATTTTGGCCTAGAACCAACAAAGCCAAAAGCAGTTGGTCCACCAACAAGTTTAGATACAACTGATATTGTACTAACATGCACCGAACTAATTGGAACATATTGTCCATTTTGGTTTTTCTCATTCTAACTTTGAGCAATTTCATCATTTTGTGGGATCTGATCTGTCATTATAACTTCTAAATTGTTTTTTGAACAAACCAAGTTAGAACAATTCCAAAATAACTATAACAATTAATATAACAAATAAGGAAGATAAATTGTACGTACACCAAATAAACTTATTATTTTATTTAATATATTTTATTTGTTAACTTTTCTTTTAATATTTATCCAAATTAAGTCCAATCAAAAGATTGTTCAAAATAAGTCCAATACTTTTGTCCGAAATTAAGGTATTCCAAATTTACGGTAATCCAAGTCACGGTACTCTAAGTTACGGTATCCTGTTCTTCTCTTTTAAGAATTTGAATTAATAAAATATCTATCTTAAGATTATTTGAAAATTTGGTTAGGAGAATTCCTAGTAGAAGAGAGAAAACACAATAAATTAATTATTGGTAACTTGAATTACTAATATATGAAAATCGCAGAAATAAAAGTATTATAATAAATACCATATATAAAATAACAAAATGCCAAAATAAATCTTTTATTTGGAAACAAGAGGGTTTTGTTGAGGCTCGAATTAATTTACTTAAGACACATTTTCCGCTTATATAGTAAACTGTCTCCGAGGATACACTAACAAACATCAGGTAAACTCAACCGAGTGTATATGCTATCCCCAAATGAATGAATTCTTAGAATCTAGAGAACATAAGAGGACTGAAAAACCATTTAATCGAAAAAAAGAAAAAACCAAAGAAGTAGAGAATATGACAAAATTATAAAGCTCAATGTTTTAAGCCTCCTTCTTCTCTCTTATGATCATCTAAATTATGCATGTACTTATATATGCATATATGATATTGTGATAATGCATACTAGCCTTACAATTCATTTTCTTCATTAACGGGAATTGAAGATTATTATAGGGAAGAGTATTAAATGATCATATACTCTTGTCTTCAATAATTTCTTTTTCTCTTTTTTTATATTGGATTTTGTAAATTTAATTATTTTCTTTTAAATAAAAGTTTTTTCCACAGTATTGTTAGAAAATTTGGTTAGGGATAATCTCTTGTAGAAGATAGAAAAACACAATAAATTAATTATTAGTATATTGAATTACAAAATATAGGGTAATTTTAGAAATATAAGTATTATAATAAATACCAAATATGTTATAACAAAATACCAAAATAAATCTTTTACTTGGAAACAAAAGGGTTTTGTTGAGGCCCGAATCGAATTCCTTAAGACAAATATTCCCCTTATATTCAAATTGTCTCACAGGATACAACAACAAACGTTAGTGCTTGTCTTTTGTGTGTTAGTCTCGTTCATCAGTCTCTTGATTTTCTAAGTATCGCTTGAAAACCCAAGCTGAGTAAAGTACTCAGCAAAGCTTAGTAGTTTATAGGTTTTAGACTCTGCACAACATAGTTTTCACTCATCACGCATCTAAAAAACTGAACTTGGTAAAAGAATTTTGTAATCTTTAAAAGAACCAAGAAACACATTCACCCCCCTCTGCTTTTATATTAAGCCATTTAGAACCAACAAGTGGTATTAAAGTAGTGCTCAACTTTTAAACTAATCGTCTTTGAGTTAAAGATCCGAAATACCTTATAACAATTTCAATTTCGATTCAAGATAGACAGTTCTCCTTAAAGAAGGAATGTTTGCAACCATGCCACCTTTGTTTGATGGTAATCACTACATGTTTTGAAAATATCGCATGAAAAACTTCATCCAATCTCAAAGCATACAAGCATGGCTCGCTATAGAGCATGGCCCCAGAATCCCTACCATAGTTATGAATGGGGAACGTGTTCTAGTTAACCCGAAGGACTATGATGATGTGACTTAAGACTTCTCAAAGAGAATGCCACAGCCATCAATTACTTACATTGTGCCCTAGATCTTACAGAGTTTAATAGCGTCTCGGGCTAGAGAGAGCACATGAAATCTGGAAGAAGCTAGAGATTACCTACGAGGGGACTGATAAGGTCAAGGAGTAGAAGAACAATCTCATGTTGAGAGAGTATGAGATGTTCTAGATGGGCGTTAGCAAGGGTATTCAAGCCATGAATACCAGGTTCATTAATATCATTAATGAATTGAAAATATTGGCAAGTAGTTCACCGAGGAAGAGATTATGAAGAAGATTCTCTGCACTACTACCTTATAGTGGGATGCCAAAGAGTGTGATCGATGAGGCTCATGATCTAAAGACCTACTGCTATGATGAGCTGATAGGCACCTTGCTGACTCAGGAAATGACCCTGAGGAAATATATTAATGACTCCAAAAGGAGTAAAGGTAAGGAGAGAGAGGGCAAAGCCATTGTTCTGAAAGCTGATTCCTCTAACGAATCTACCAACTACGATTCTGATGAGTAAATGGCCCTTCTAACCAGACATTTCAAATGCTTGATGGGAAGTTGAACAAGAAGAAGTTTCCTACTAAAAACAAGTCAACTCAGCACCAGCATGGAGCTGAGGAAGGACCTAAGAAGGAACACAACAAAGACATTAAGTGCTTTAGCTATGGTGAAAAAAGCCATATCCAGTCATCATATCTAAGGACCAAGAAGGATAGATATAAGAAGAGGTTCGATAAGAAGAATGAGGTACTTGCTGCCACTTGGAGTGATTTTGAAGAGTCTTTATCATCTGATTAAAAAGTAACAGATTTTACCAACCTTTACTTGATGGTGATAGAGAATCAAAGGGGTGAGAGCTCAGCATCTACTTCGAAGAGCAATTAATCCGCTGCTGACTCTAAAGCTGAGCATAACAAAGGGAAATCTCCTCAAACTAAGGTACATCCTGAATTCCCTTTGTCTATTGAAGAGTTCACCTAGGTACTCTTTAATGTTATGAAACTGACTAATAAATCAGGGAAAACATCAAGGAGCTAAGTGAGGAAAAGTGAAGATAAGAAAACACCATCGCTTCCTTGTCTCTTGATATCTGCTTTCTTCAAGAAAAAATTGAGTATCATGAATGTCACAACAACATGCTCACTAAGCAGTTAGATGAGTTGATTGCTAAGATAATAGCTTTAAAGGAGAATTGGTTTCCTCATCCATCCAACAGTCAAACTTTGAGTAACCAAACTCGCAATTCTAAGAGGAAGAATTCCTCTAAAAGGAAGAAAGTGAGCCAGCCCCATGCAAAAGCAGTATGTGGCTTTTGTGGCAAAGTTGGACATGCTACAATTCTCTGTAGGCATAAAAATGGTTATTATGACGAGTATGACCGGAGTAACTTAAGCACTTCTAACAAAGAAGGACCCAACTCAAAAGCATAGTTACCTAAGAAAACATGATTGTTTTGCAGGTGAGCCTTAGATCCGTTGCTCATACTGGAATGTGGTATTTGGATAGCGGATACTCAAGGCATATGATGGGAGATGAAAGTCGCTTCATCTCATTAGAGCATAAAAGAAATGGAAGTGTCAGTTTCGGAGATAACCAAAAAGGTAAGATTATGGGTTGTGGCACTGTTGATGTCTCTCTTTCAATCAAAGAAATTTCTCTGGTCAAAGGACTCGAGTTCAACTTACTTAGCATAGCCCAACTATGTGACAAAGGTAGGAATGTTACATTCGACTTAGCAGGTTACTTAGTTATTGATTGTAAGATTGCTTCTACTATACTCTTTACTCTTAGAATCAATAATGTGTATATGATTGATTTATCCCCGGGCTCCACTAATGTTTGTCTTGTATCTAAGGAGGATAACTCATGCCTGTGGCATAGAAGGTTGGGTCATATAAATATGAACATTCTATCCAAACTAGCCAAAAAGCAACTAGTTCTGGGTTTACCCAGTTTTAGCTTCGAGAATGGTAAACTTTGCTCAGCTTGCTAGCTCAGTAAGCAAGTTAAGAAATCATTTAGGTTAATTAATCACGTAGTAACTAAGCAACCATTAAAGCTCCTCCACCTAGATATTTTTGACCCAGTTCAGCCTATGAGCATGGGTGGTAAGAGATTTTCATTGGTGGTTGTGCATGACTTCACGATATTCACTTGGGTAGTCTTGCTGAGTAGCAAAGAGAAAACATATGAATCTTTTATCAAGATTAGTAATCAGATAATGAATGAAATAAGAACTAAAATTATTAGAATTCGAAGTGATCATGGACGTCAATTCAAGAATTTCCATTTTAAAGAATTTTATTTAGCACATAGCAATGAGCACAACTGATCTGCTCCTTATACTCCTCAACAAAATGGGGTTGTAGAAAGGAAGAATAAAACAATAGTTGAGATGGCTCGATCCATGTTGAGTGATAACAATCTACCAAAGTACTTTTGGGGAGAATTTGTTAACACAGCCTGTTATATCTTGAATAGGATTTTCCAATTGTAGATCCTCCAGTTGTTGATTCGAGTCTACTAAGGGAGGTTAGAACTCATCACAACCATCCACTTGACATCATTATTGATGATGTTCATAATCCGATGATGATGAGAGGTCAGCTCAACATGATGATGAGTCATCCAGCTTTCATCTCATTGATTGAACCCAAGAAGTTTGAAGATGCCGAAGGAGATTATTATTGGATGATCGCGATGCAAGAGGAGCTGGGTTAGTTTAAGCGCAATGATGGTTGGGATTTAGTTACGAAGCTTAAAAGAAAATCAATCATCGGTACCAAATGGGTTTTCAAGGACAAGCTCGATGAAGATGGCATTGTTGTCAGGAACAAGGCCTTGCTTGTTGCTAAAGGCTACAATCAGTAAAAAGGCATCGATTATGATGAAACTTATTCTCTTGCAGCCCAGCTTGAAGCAATTCGAATCCTATGTGCTTTTTCATCCTATATGAACTTCAAATTGTATCAAATAGATGTTAAGAGTGCCTTCCTGAATGGATTCATTCAAGAAGAAGTTTATGTTCACCATCCTCTAGGCTTTGAATACCGAAGAATCTTGAGCATGTCTTCAAACTGAAGAAAGTTATTTACGGATTGAAGCAACCTCAAAGAGCTTGGTATGAGAGGCTGACCAATTTCCTTATCAGCAAAGGTTATGAAAGAGGGAAAGCAGATACGACTCTATTTATCCAGCAAAGAAAGGAAGTGTGTTGCTAGTCTAAATTTATGTGGATGATATCATTTTTGGAGTAACTGATGAGAAGCTATGCAAAGAGTTTCATCAAGCATATGAAGAGCGAGTTTGAAATATCAATGATGGGACAGCTCAACTTTTTCCTTGAACTTCAAATCAAACAAAGTGAAGATAGAATCTTCATCAGCCAAGTAAAATAAAAAGAAGTCCTAAAGAAGTTTGACATAGAGCATTCGAAGCCAAATTCCACTCCCATGGCCACTAATACTATGTTAAGTAAGGATGAATCTGGTAACTAGTAGATTGTAAGTTCTACATTATTCTCTTATCTATTTAAGTACTTGTAGGCTTGACATTCAATATGTTGTATGCTATTGTTCACGTTATCAAGATGGCTCCAAAAAATCTCACTTTGCAATAGTTAAGAGAATTCTTTGGTGTTTGCAAGGTTCTCTTAATGCAGGTATGTGGTATCCTAATAGTAAAAATTTTACTCTAAGAGGATTCATAGATGCTAACTATAGCAGAGATAAGCTCGATAGGAAAAGCACCACAAGAGGATGCCATTTCCTTAGAGAATGCCTTGTTTCTTGGTACAGTAAGAAGCAAACATTTGTTGTGCTGAGTATAGCTGAAGTTGAGTACATGGAAGTAGGAAGTTGTGTGGCACAACTGCTATGAATTAAGTAGCAATAGGAAGATTATCGTAGAAAGTCTAAATGCCTCGAAGTCATGTGTTATAATAAGAGCGCAATTGGCCTATCCAAAAATCTAGTTCAACATGGCAGGTGTGAGCATGCGATTTCGCTCTCGACTCGCGAGTTTGATGATAAAGCTGTAATTACTTTTCCTTTGCTAGTTTTTCACTTTTTACAAGGTCCTAAATTCATTTAGAGGAAGCTTGCTTTATTTCTTTAAGCCTTAACCTTTTTTAGGCAATTTCAGCATAAAAAGGCCAAGGCAAAGAAGCCATGTCATGAACGACATTGGCAATGTGATTAACAATATAGCAATGTCATTAATAATATTGCTAATGTCATTACCAACATCGACTTTCTAGCAGAATAAAAATTTCACTTTCTATAATTTTCAACCAAAAAGATGACTTTTTCCCACATGCTCTAACATTTTCACATGCTCAACCACTCCTCCACCTTACCTAGGATACTTCACATTAAATCTTTGATGGATATGACAAAAGAAAGTAAGGAAGTATAGGTTAAAGAAAAGTATGAGCTAGAAGTATGGGTTAAAAAGTAATCCTATGTGTTCCTAGGTGGACTTTGGATTGAAGGAAGTTCTAATAAAGGATTGAATTTCAGTCACAATGGGGGGGAAGAGAGAGATAAAAGATATCTAGAGATCATTAAAGAGCATGCTTTCTTGTGTTCTTGAGCAAAAACACCAAACCTTGATCACCAACACTTGGGATTTCGGGTTATTTAGTTTAAATTCATGGAAAGGGCATGAACTTAGGTTACAAGGGTCCACTTATTGATCTCTTAAACAATGTTGAGGTTTAGTTCATCTTTTAAGCAAAGTGGGAGGTTTAGAGATTATTTAAGCAAACTTGAGGTTTAGAGATCACTTAGGCAATGCTTGAGGTTTAGCCTTGGATGGAGAGTCTACAACATTGACAAGTGTATAATTACACTTATTTTCATATTAATTTTATACACTAAACACTATAGTTTAAGTCATTTTTATACTTCATAGAAAATATTTCACGTGGTATGTAGTTGTTTTTTATGCAAATGCAGATACTAGGTAAATCTTGAGAGTAAAATGATCTAAAGTGGAATTTTGTGAAAAAAGAGTGAAAAAGGTGCAAAAAGGTGCGTGGAACTTAAAGATTTGGCTTAGGATTGAAACTGTCAAAGATCGGTAAAGTTACAAGGAGAATTCTGAAGAAAAATGCAATTCACAATCGAGGCAACCATTCGCGGTCGCGATTTTTTCTTCTTCAAAACAGAAATCTACCAATCAAAGATTCACGGTCTCGACTTGTATATCGCGGTCACGATTTAGACGGTTTTCTGATTTAATCTTCTTAACTACCAACTGCTAGATAAGGACGATTAACCGCCATCAACAGCCATCAACTACCAATGAATAGACACCTATCAGAAATTAACCAACCATGAAAAGGTGCCTATCCATTGTTGATTAGATTGAAGCTTCTAAACCAATCACAATGAAGTGATGCAATCATTCACCAATGGATACAACTCTTCGTATGGATAGACGCAACCCTTCGAACTCTATACATAGGGCTTCAAGACCTCACAATTTTGTGCGCAGCAAGTGATGCATTAGAGTGCATGAGTGAGATATAGTGTGTGTATAGATAGAGAATTCGCTACGTTCATAGGTGTTAGTGAGAAAATGTTTAAGTGATTCGAATCCTTGATTCGATCACTAGATTTCTCTATATTCTCGAGCGATTGTTGTATAAGTGTACTTGCAAATCACTTATCAATAAAAGTTTTCCTTCTTCAATATTTGCTTGTTTTATATTCGTAAATAATAGCATCCTAGAGGAGGTTTTGTACGAGCCGAGACCGAATTCAAAGAAGACGCAGGAATTGCTGGAATTGACGACTCCCATTAAAGAGTGGATACGATTTGATTTTAGCTTTCACTTGCATACCTTATAACTTTGTTTTGCTTTCTACTTATACTTTCTATTTCGATTTTATGATATGTCTATGTGTCATAATGTGTATTTCGTGTTAAGTCTTTTATATTAATCAAGTTGTATGCATTGGAGTTAATTTTAATAGTAGTTTCAAGGTTAAAAATATTGTGTATAATCACTGGATCTGTGATATAACGTTGTTTAGTGTGCCAACATTTTTGGAATGGTAACTTGCTAAATGTGGCTATGTGAGAGCAACCCGTACTAAGCATAGTATTGACGTTGTCCAGGTTTATATAATTGTCTTAATTCATTTGCTCTAGGTTTAGAAAAGTTATTTCATGTGTTGTTCTACGATGAATAATTGAACATCTGGGTATTTTGAACCGAGTCGGTTAGATTAGTTTTGTGAATCGTAACATCTTTGTTGAACTTGCATGTTTTCTCTGCTATCCTTATTTCGTAGGGAAAATTTATATATTTAGAATCTCTATTCTTTTATATCTATATTTACTCATTCTTCATTCTAACCCTCTTATCTAAAATATTAAATTTATTTTATTTTCTTTATTCTGTCTTCCTTATTGATCTTTAGAGTTAGTCCTTCCCTATGGGTTTGATATCTTTTAAAACTACATCGCATCTGTATACTTGCAGTTATCATCATTTTTCTATCTTGATAAGTGGTAATGACAACACCTATACTTTACGTGAACAAGTTTTTGGCACCATTAATATATAGCCAAACTCTTTAAGAAAAAGTTATTAAACTTATCTGTAGAAAAGTGGCGAACATTATTCATGTCCATAACCTTGAAATATCCTTTGCTAAGGACCTTCTTAATCATGAATGGGCCTTCCCAATAGGGTCTGAAATTCCCCCTAGCGTAGTTATTAGAGGGTTTCAACTACTTTAAAACCAAGTCCCCTGTTTCAAAGGGTTGCTTTTGATGCTTGACTTTGTTGTTGTAAGCTCTCGCCATGCTGCTGATACATTGAAGATGGTCAAGGGCTTTCATGTGTTGCTCGTAAATCAAGTTCGACTGCTCAAATCTGGCTTTTTCCCAAACTGACTCTTTCAAACTGGTTTCCATGGCAACCCTTAGAGATTTGACCTCTGTTTCCATTAAGATAACCGCTTCTACCTTGTAGATTAAGGAGAAGGGAGCTTGATCTGTTGGAACGCACACACTAGTTATGTGTCCCTAAAGCTCCAACAGAAGCTGATCTACCCAACCACAGTAAGCAGTCACCATTTTGACAAAAATTTCTTGATAGACTTGTTCGCTACTTCCACTGCCCCATTGGCATGAGTTCTGTAGGGAGAAGAGCGATAATGCTCAATGCTAAATTTTTCAATCAGATCAGATGTTTCCCCTTGGACTTGAACCCCATTATCGGATACAATGTGATGATGCATCTCGTAGTGCACAAATATATGCTTTTAGATTAACTCTTCTTGGCGGTTATGTTGGTGAAAGATCCGGCCTCTAACCACTTAGAGAAGTAGTCAACCGCCATAATGATATACTGATGCCCATTAGTCGAAGAGGGTTGAATATCACCAATAATATCAATCCCCCACACTAAGAATTGCCAAGGAATTGAAAGATTATGGAGATCTGATGAAGGTAAATTTCTAATGTCTTTTGTATATCTAGCATTCATGGCATTTCTTCACTTCAAAGTTGCAATCACTATCATTATAGTTAAGAAATAACCTTAAAGCTTAATTTTCTTTACTATGGCTAAGCCATTCATGCAAGGGCCATAGTCTCTCCCATGGGTATGGTTCATAATCAAAGAGGCTTCTTTTTCATAAAGGCACCATAAGGCAAGCCTTCTCTTATGCACTTAAAGAGATTATTCTTGACAATTCTGATATAAGCAGCCAGCTAACAAAGAAATAACTGTTCTGAATCCGTTACCCCTAGAGGAAATTCCTCATCTTGAATTAGTTGGACTATGCCCCAATACCAACAATTCTCTTCTGCAATGATGGTGGCTGAGATGGCACAACAATGGAATTGCTCCTTTAGATGACTGAAAGACCACGGGCCTATCTGGCTCTGTTTGAGAACTTTCCCACATAGAGGCTAGAGTAGCCAAAGAATCTATCATTTGGTTTTCATTTTGGGGATATGCCGAAATAGACATTTCTTGAATTTTATGGCCAACTCCTAAACTATGTCAAGCTAGGGCCAAAGTAACACTTCCTTGATTTACTAATCACTAACAACCTTTCGAGGGACAAGGGTGAAACGACTAGTGATAGTGACTTCCATTAACCCCTGAATTTCTCAAAGCTTCCTTACTGAAGAGGTGCACCTCATATTCTGCCCCTTTGTTGGTGCTAGGAAATTCAAGGCTCTTAGAGAGCGTGATGAATTAATTTTCAAGCATTATCAAGACAACCTCAAGACCTTCCCCTCGATGATTCATAGCCTCATCAAAGAACACTTTCCAATCGTCCAAGGTTTAGGTTGGAGGTTTGCTCAATCTTTAGAGCTTTTTTAAACTTCTAGGCTTTAATAAGCACATCATTGCAGTTTGAATACTCATTAATCCCCAAACATACTTTATAAAATGGAAGTGCTCCATTAAGGAGCTTCTCAATTTCGTTTAAGAGATGAAGTCTATCCTTTAAGGGGACCTGCACATCCATCCATCTTTTATTGTAAGAAATGAAAAGCTCTCCTTGCCCTTACTTGACCACTTCTATATTTTGCATTGTAGCCTGATGATTCTTGATGTTGGAGCGCGAATCACCCACTCCATTGTAGGGCACAAGCTTCGACATGAAAAAATTGTTCGGGACCTAATCTTTGTCTCTTAAGGAGCTGGATGGTTAAGGATAAGCAGGAAGAGGACTAGCTTATAAGGCTAAAAATTATTGCCATAAATTAGCCAAATTGGGGGCAAGTCTATGTAGAGTGGATCCCTCAACCCCTTGGGCAAAGAGCTCATGGTTTTGAGTTCTGATAGTTTACAGGTGAGAAGGAGGAGGCCGGACCTGAGTCGGGTCCTTTAGCAATACAAAGAGTTGTGGTTAATTTTGTAATTGATAGAAACCCTTGAATTGATTCCCAAAGATAACTAGTTCAGCATATGGATTCTGAAATTGAGGTGCCCCTCAAATGGGCATAACTAAGGGCTGAGAGTTAGATTCTGTCATAGATCACATAAGGAGCAGAGAACTGCGCCTGAGATCCTGCATTCAAAAAATTAGCAGAGGCATTACCAAATTGATTCCTAAGCAGCGGTCAAAAAGCTATTTCAGTATGACCTTGGTAAGAAAAGCTAAGCATGGCTTGCCCAGACACTCTGAACTGAAAAACCTTTTGGGAGCTGGGGCGGTAGTGATAACCCAACCCCTAACCTTGCTGAAGATGTGAAACATAGCCTGAGCCGACCAATAACTGATACTGAGCTTGATTCTGAAGGGAATTTTGATTAAACTAGAGAGCGGATGGAGGCCCTTGACTAAAACCCTAGCGAAGCCAAGAAGAACCTAGTTGAAGATCCCATAGGTAGACTAACCATTTGAAGGAGGAAGTATTGATTTAGAAATGCGATTAACACCCCTCTACTCTGAAAGAAGTGCCCTCACAAAAGCCTGAAGAGCTTCCTGGAACTACAGATTAGTAAGCATTATGATCATCGCTAATTTTGGATCTGACCCATTATCTGATTGAGGACCTCCTCCTCGATGGGATTTAGCCAGCTATCGATGCTCGCCCTGATAACTCATATCCTCTCCTAGGGGATTAACCATATCAGAAAGCAAAAACTGAGTGGACAGATCAATACTTGCAATGGACCCCTCACTTGTAACAAAGAACAGACTACCCTCTTTAGTAACGCTTGGTAACAGTCGAATGAGATGCTCCTTCGAAAGAACCCATGCTAGATGCTAGATAAGATTGGGTTAGGATATGCATGTTTTGATGTTTTATATATTGATAAATCCTAAAAGTTTTTCGAATGATCATGAAGTAATGAAATGATATCCCAACCTTTGGGTGAGGATGTCGAGAGAGATCGGTGTGATCTCTCAAGGGATGATAATGAATGTAGTGAAGTGAAGTGAAGTGGAATGTTTGGGTTTTTAGTGTCGATGGAGAAATGACGGTAATGCCTTACCATGTAACAATCCCATGTTACGACAACTTGGGGCGTGTGGACCTTTATTTTTGGGTAAAACAAAGTGTTATACTCTTATGATGTGTAAATTGATGAATGAATTGATGTTTGTGTTTATTTGGAATCACCTATGTGGTGAAAATGAATGAATTGTGTATTGGAATCAGTTGGGTGGAGGTTCGGATGCCGATTAGGCTTCACAAATGAGTGGATATGTTATGTGGGTGCATTCTATAAGGTGATGCAACCTCGAGCATCTTTAAGTTTGATGAACACTGATAGGGTATTTCATGATGCTTTGGTTTCATTGATGATGTCATGATACTTCATGAGTGCTCTTAAAACCCTAAACTAATAAAATAATGACTAAATAGAAATGATTTTATGATTCCTAAAGGTTTTTCGAACTCTCATGAAGCGATGAATGATATCACAACCTTTGGGTATGGAGGTCGATGTGATCTCTCTAAGTATGAACTTGAATGGAATAAATGGAATGATCTTGTTTATGTTGAAATAATAGGGTAAAGTGTGGTAAGCCTTACCACGGTGACATCCTTAAGTCACGATTGAATGAGAACTTTAATTTTGGGTAAGATAATTTGCTATACCCTTACGATAAATAAATTAATGAATGAATAATGTTGATGTTTATTTTGTATCGCTAATGTGGCAAAATGAATGAGTTGAGTACATGACTCAAGTTGAGTAGAGTGTCGGATACCTATTGGGCATCATAAATGTTGGGGTATGACATGTTGATGCGTTCCTTGAAGTAACGTGACCTCGAGCGTCTTTATGACTAATGTATACTGTTGGGGTATATTGTGATGTTTAGGGCTTATTCATGATGTCATGATACTTTATGAGAGCTCTAAAACCTTAAACTAATAGAAGAATGAGTGTGTGTGCATAAATTAGTGTCTGCACAAAAGATGTGGTTAGTATGATATACATGGCGTGAGGTATTGATTTATTTTGCATATGAAATGGATGGAAAAGCGATTAACACATAGCACGTAGCATGCAAGTAATTATACAATGCTTCCAACCATACACCCCCCGTGGAGTAAAGGGTTTGGCTTCTAAATCTAAGCATGGGTCATCTTGACACCTCAAGGTTGTCAAGGAGTGAACCTTCATGGTGCACATAGAGACGTTTTGGTAAACCTAGGGGAATTTACTACAGCGATGCTATATGAGTTCGATCGCAAAGGTTGTTAATGTAGAAGATTCTTGTTGCACTATGATACACTCCAAGCCTCTCCCCAAATAGGTGCGAACGAGGGAGGTACATGCAATATGGCAATAAGTGATCCACACACTAGGTATCCTCGATCCCCATGAGGTTACACGTGATACTTTCGTGGTTTCACCGTGAAAATAGGGCTCCCCAACCTTAATGGCTAATCAGTCTAATGCATATGCTTTTGTTCAAAACATTTTAAAGGTGGAAAAAACTCATTTAACAAAGTTTCAATACTCATCAAAGTCTTTTTAAACTTTTAAGTTTAAAAAAGAAAATGATCCCCAACGGAGTTACCACTCTGAGCAGACGACCTTTTGGACTCACACGGTCAATGCCTGGGGCATGGAGGGTTTACGAAAATATGAAACGAGAAAGAAAAGTTTCCAAATACTTGAGGCCTAAACCTCTCACCTAGGTTGTTACAGAGTCGCCACCCAGATCAGCACTTTCAGAAAATTCAGTACAACCTAGATCCGTTAAGCCTAAACCGCATCGTAGTAAAGAGATTTGGGTCTAGATGAGTTACCTAATTTGTCATTATTTGAGTTTCAATTATGAGAAAATAACCACCTTTATGACGTTTCGATTTATTTCTAGTCATTTTCAGTTTATATTCGAGTTAGACATACACATGTGAAAAGCGATAAATAAATTTGTAAAAAATAAAGAAAGCAAGAAATAAAGTAAATCAAGGCTTCTAACCAAAATGAGGGTAAGGTAAATAATAATACAAACCAGGGGTAATTTACAAATGATCCTAAATACAAATGATCTACAAATACATTTTATTTACAATTGCGATACTTGAAGGAAAAATAAAACCCTAACATACATCTAACCTAGACTATCTGCATCCACAAAGGTTAGTACGAGAGATATATATCACAACATCATGGAACGATTAGTTAACCGAAAAATATGCCAATTAGTCATGCAAATAAGTTAGATTAGGGTGAATTGTGTGGTAATTGATTTAAAAATGGGGAATTCGGGTTCCCCGCGTGCTTTTATCGGAATATAATTGATTTAAGACTTGATTTACCAATTTTATGCTTTAAGATTTAATCATGACATAAATGTGGTGGTTATCAGGGAAAAAAAACTCCCCATCGTGTGGGGCTTAAATAGTAATAAAGAGCAGGAAAATAAACAGACTAGGCCGAAACTACAAAAATGATAGAAAATATGTTAAACATGATGTATGCCCTAGAGGAAATTAGAGCAATATGTCTTTATTAGTTATAATGTACAAACAGTTTTGAATTATTATTAATAATAATTAAGGCATCTTTGTTACTAATCAATGCTTTCTATTTATTATTCTATCTCATTGGTATCATATATGTTTAATATGAACATATGCATTGATGAGACAATGACCATGATTATTTCATAGCATAAAAGTGCGTAGACCTAGTGGGAGCTATGTAGTGTGAGAATTGCACATACGTGTGGTCTAAATATCCCTAGTCATAGTTTCATTGAGACTAGACATTAATGGAACAGACAGACTAGCATGTGTAGGCTTACTCCTTGGATTAGATCCAAGAATCCGATCTCACTAGTTGAAGGTGGTACCTTGAGTTAACACATGAATGTGTTTGGGTAATATTGGAGACTGCTATAAGACAAACACTAAAAAATTACTATATCCATGTGTTGGTGTCATGTGTTATTGCAGTAGCACTACAACTATCCTCAAACTTGAGATAACGGTTACCTTATGTAGGAGTTGCTATACTTTGGGTCATACTTATTCATACCCCGGTGATCAGGATGACAAGGGTTATTATTAGTATAGCGATGACCACATGTTGGTAAGCTGTGTAGTCAAGATGGGATCCATCGCTCCTGATATAGCAGTATAATGTGAAATGTACCTTAGGGCCCCTTGTTGAAGTAACACACTCATAAACCTCTTATCAGAGTATAAGATTGATATAATCGATTTCTAGTCAATCAAGATATTTAATGGCTGACTGGTGTTCTTCATGAACAAGTCTAATTCCAGGATAGCTACAGTTATTGCATGAGCTAACACTTAATCTGAGCTCAATAAACTAAATGGTACTTAACCTGAAGGGAGGAGTGTATTGTATTAGTTACTAAAGCAGAACCAAATCAAGTCACAAGCACGTGATGTTCCATGTATTGGGGGATCATATGCCTTTGCTAGAAAGCCCATTTGATCGCCTAGAGCTATTGGGTTCCATATCGATCTGGAACACTAAGACTAAAGGTTACCAGATGGGAAACCAAGTTAAGGTTAACCTCTAGCGGCTCTATACTTTGGGATCCTATGAGGTCACATACTTTAGGTCTTTATCGGACTATGTAAAGAACATATAGACTAGGTCTATATTGAAAATACAAGCTGTGAAATCAGTGAGAATAATTATTAATTTGTTGAACCGAATTAATAATTAAAAGGAATTATGAGAAAATAGGGAAAATTAATCAGAGCGAACAAGGGAGTTTTTCTCGTTGCGAGTGGGCCCCGAAAGAACACGAGTTGTTCAAGGTGCGGCCCGCGCGGTGATGCTTTAATCTTTAGATGATAGGTTTCTTTTATATATTTTATAAACCTAAAAGCATCATCATGGCATGCTTAGGAGATCTTTAGGTTAATTTTAAGTTATGAAATTTCACCTTGCAACGATTGCATGTTTAATTACTATCTTGATTAACCATCATTTGTATCAAAGCCTTTCTTATGCTATGAATGATTGATTATAACATGTTAAAATGTGATTTTCTATGAATTCATTAAATTGTGCTATACATGACCTAGGGTTCAATTCTTATTATAGAAAATGATGTGATAACTAGATTAAGGTTTTGTTCAAACTTAGTGTAGGTGATTATCATATAAAATTAGCAATGTTTTAACACACGAGTAAATGCTTTAATTAAGGGTCATCTCGTACTTCACTTAATTAAAGAATGAAATCTTTAAATCTTAATTATTTGTGGTACAATGAATCAAAGTGTCCATGGTGATTTTGGCAAGGAATGGACAAGGTTGCTCATTCACTTTAAGGGGGCCTCTCCTACTTAGAAGTCACCAACGGTATTAGATTAATGAATACTCAAGGGATTTTTTTATGACTTAGTTGATTTCTAGTATGTGAATTAGATTATGTATATGGTTTTACAAATGTGTTTAAATTGTTAAATTAAAACATATAGACATAGGTGAAAGAACTTAAAACATGACCATGTTTGTTTTGCATGTTATGTGGAGTCTTGGCATAATGGAATGATTATGATATACTAGTTAGAGCATGTTCCCTTAGAGTTAATTATTCCAAATAACCCGGAGCTATTATTTCATAATCATATCCATCGTATAAGACCTAGACTAGGACGAGACCAGTGGCACCAATGAAATCCCTATAACAATATTAAGGTGGTAAAATGTCTTCCCGACATAAGTAATGATACGAACCTTATTAACAAATGTAAGCACTTGTATAACATGCCTTCCCTTAACATGTGTTTCGTCATGAGACTAGATGGGGTTAATGCCTTAACCAGGGAGGGTTAGTTATCCATATTATTAGAGCTAATGACTAGTTGGAGACACATTTGAGGAGTCGTACAATTGGGTACGCATGTCTTGAGAGAGAACTCAAATGATTTAGCGATTGCAAGAGATGCAAATGTAAGGGATCCAACCACAATTATCTTATTATGGTTTGACCTATGATAGTGGGGGTCATAATGAATGGCTATGGATGTTACCTACTAAGGAAAATTGGTTCGACCAAATTTCCCAAATTTAAATAGAAAGGACAATATAAATATCGAGAAAAATAGTAGGAATTATGTATTTAATTAAAGACCTTATATTAAATGCATGTACTTATGCTAATGTCGAAACAAGTTCTATCTTACATCTAGGTTGAATAAAGAACACTAATTCTAAAAATGCATCCAATTGACAACCATTTTTTCAAAGGAAACAATTTTCATGAGTTGTTCGAGTGTGTGGCAAGGTTTTTGAAGAGCCATAATTAAGATTATGTTTTGGATAATCCATATCCCGAACCCCCTGGAGAAGATCCATTTATTTATCAAATTGATAAGTACATGAAGCTCAAAAGGCATTGTGATTTCGCAAAGAATTTCATGGTCAACACTATTCTCCCAAGGTATGGCGATCTTTGAAAAAGTATGGAATTGGAGTCTATGATTGTGTAGCTTGTAATGATAGATGAATGTGATACATTCATGTTATCTACAAGTCTAGGGGCTGACACCTTAGCAGTTGAGTTTGCCATGATTATTTATGATAGATCTGAACAGTTAAAGAAATTGGGAGTTACTTATGATCAAGAAACCTAAAATAGATAGTATTGAAAGGACTACCTCTAAGGTATGACAATTTCAAAATAGATTTCTATGGTATCGGTGATCGTTTTAATTTTTCTAAGATGGTGGACTTGTTAGAACAATATGATATACAATTTAGAAATAAACTTGAGAATCAAATTTTTGTTGAGGATCGAAAGATAATAAAGTCTGGAGCTTTCAAGGTTAAGAGAAGACTCATGAAAAGTATCGAAATGAAACGCAAGTTAAGAGCTCAGATTTCTAAACAAGTGAAGAAGAAGTCAAGTCAGGCATCTACTTCAAGTATGTTCATGATAGAGAGTTTCTCTACAGTTCCCTATGAGTCTACTAGGGTATTAGATACTGGCTGTGGTACTCATATTTGTACTTCTGTGTAGGGATTGCGGTATCGTATGAGGCTTGCAAAGAAGGAAATGGACCTAAGAGTTGGAAATGGAGCATGGGTTGCTGCAATAGTTGTAGGGACATATAGCCTTCGTTTGCCTAGTGGCCTTGTTTTAGTTTTGAACAATTGCTATTATATTCCTACTGTCACTAAGAATATTATTTATGTTGCGTGTTTTGCAACAGAAGGATTTGAAATTTTCTTTTCCAATAATAAATGTCAAATTCAGCATGATAATATTCTTTATGCTTGTGGAATATCTGTGGATGGCATATACATTCTAGATACTAAAACTCAAATTCTAAATATGAACATTGTTAAGAAATTGAGATTAGATAATGAGAAGTCCTCATACTTATGGCATTGTCATCTAGGCCATATAAATGAGACTCACTTAACTAAGTTACACAAAAGTGGAGACTTAGGCCCAATGGAATGGGAATCCTATTGTGCATGCGAACCTTGTTTAGATGACTAAGAAACCTTTCAAAGGAAAGGGTCAGCATGCCACTAGTACTTTGGAAATAATACATTATGATGTATGCGGTCTAATGAGTGTTAAGACACATGAGGATTTCGTCTACTTCATAACCTTTATCTATGATTACTGACTATATGGTTATTTGTACCTTATGAGGCACAAGTCTGAAAGTCCTAATAGATTCAAAGAAGAAAAAACTGAAGTAGAGAAACAGCTTGGGAAAAGTATCAAGACTTCAATTTGATCAAGGCGGTGAATACTTAAGCTAGGAGTTTTAGGATTATCTAAGGGATAATGGTATTTTATCCTAGTGGACATCTCCTTATACACCCCAACACAATGGAGTGTTAGAAAGGAGAAACCCTACTCGATATAGTTCGTTCCATGATGAGCAAAGTAAAACTCAACAGATCCTTTTGGGGTCATACACTTGAGAGCGTAGTTTATATTCCAACCAGAGTGCCCTCTAAATCAATTGATCAAACTCCGTACGAGTTAGGGTATGGTAAGAAACCCACTCTTTCTCATCTAAGATTTTGGGATGTCTTGCATATGTAAAAAGGACAAGTTTCAGGTAAGCTGAGTGCTAAGTTTGATAGATTTCTGTCTGCAGGTTTCCCTAAGGAGATTATAGGGTATACCTTTTATGATCTTAGGGAACAAAAAGTCCTTGTTTCTAGACTCAAGAAGATCAAATAGGCAAGCAACTGATTATACCTATACCTGTTACACAAGATAGTGCAAGAATGGAACAGACTATTATAACACCGATATTGCATAGGCCAGGTCGGGCTCCAATCACTCCCGAGCGATACAGGTTTCTCATCACTGATGATAAACATCTCTTCCTTATGGAAGATGATGAGCCTAGGGCTTACAAGGAAGCAATGGAAGGCTCAAAATCTGATTAATGGCTTTTAGCCATTAGATCAGAGATGGACTCCATGTACGAAAATCAAGTTTGGAGCTTGATTGATGCTCCAAGTGGGATTAAGCCCATAGGATGCAAGTGGGTTTTCAAGAAGAAAACTGACATGGACGGTAACATAGTTACCTATAAAGCAAGGCTGGTTGCTAAAGGGTACAGTCAAAGAGAAGGCATTGACTATGATGAGACCTTTTCACCGGAGGCCATGCTGAAGTCTATCAGAATACTCCTTACCATCGCCACTCATTACGATTATGAGATTTGGCAGATGGATGTGAAGACAGCATTCCTTAATAAGAATTTGGACAGAGATGTGTATATGGCATAACCTGAGGGTTTCACATCTAAGGATGGCTCTAAAGTATGCAAGTTGTAGAAGTCCATTTATGGGCTTAACTAAGCATCAAGGAGTTGGAATATTAGGTTCAATGAGACAATCCGAGAAATTGATTTTGTATCAAATGCCAATGAGCCCTGTGTATATAAGAAGGCTAGTGGGAGTGCGATCGTTTTCCTTGTATTATATATCGATGACATACTATTAATAGGAAACGATATTCCTTTTCTTCATACAGTTAAGTCATGGTTGTTAAAGAAGTTCTCCATGAAAGACCTTGAAGAAGCATCTTTATACTTGGTATTAAGATTTAACGAGATAGATCCAAAACGTTTCTAGGTCTTTCACAAAGTACATACATTGATAAGGTTTTGGCTAGATTTAACCTTGAGCAGTCAAGAAAGGGTTATCTCCCAATGTCTCACAGGATTAACCTTTCTAAATCTAAGTGTCCGAGAACACAAGAGGAGAGACTGCGCATGAATGGAATACCCCATGCCTCAGCGGTAGGGTCCATCATGTATGCTATGGTATGCACTCAACTTGACGTCTCACATGCATTGAGTGTCATGAGCATATTTGAATCTAACCCAGGTGAGAAACACTAGATGACCATTAAAACTATCCTCAAGTACTTATGCATGACTAAGGATATGTTTTTAGTGTATGGAGAAGGTGATCTCACTTTAGAGGGATACATCGATGCGAGTTTTCAATTTGACAGGGATGATTATAAATCCCAATCAGGTTATATGTTTATGTTAAATGGAGGGGCAATTGTTTGGAAGAGTTTCGAACAAGATACTACTGCCGAATTTAACCACAGAATATGAGTACATAGCTGCTTTAGAAGCGGCTAAGCAACCTGTCTGGCTTAAGAGATTTATTGGTGATCTTGGTGTGGTGTCCAGCATTGTAAATCTTATAGTAATCTATTGCGATAAAAATGTGGTTATTTCTCAGGCAAAGGAACCACGGTCTCGCCAAAAAAACGGACATATGTTGGAAAATACCATCTCATTTAGGAGAAAATAGCTAGAAAGGATATAAGCTTAGAATAGGTCCCAACGGATCAAAATCTAGCGGATGGGCTAACTAAACAATTGACTCAAGTTAAACATAACCACCATGTTAATGATTATTATATAAGGCACATGGGCAATTGGCTCTAGTGCAATTGGGAGATTGTTAGTCCTAGTGTATGCCCTAAAGGTAATTAGGGCGATATGTCTTGATTAGTTATAATGTAAAAATAGTTTCGAATTATTATTAATAATAATTAAGGCATCTTTGTTGCTTATAATGTTTTCTATTTATTATTATATCTCATAGGTATCATATATGTTTAATATGTATATGCGCAATGATGAGATAAAGTCAGTGATTATTTCATAGCGTAAAAGTGAGTGGACATCGAGGGAGCTATGTGGTGTGAGAATTGCACATACGTGTTACTATGAATAGTCTAAATATCCCTAGTCATAGTTTCATTGAGATTGGGCATCAATGGAACGGACAGACTATCATGTGCAGGGTTAATCCTTGGATTAGATCCAAGCAACCGACCTCACTAGTTGAAGGTGGTACCTTGAGTTAACAAATGAATGTATTTAGGTAATACATTGGAGACCTCTATAAGACAGACACTCAAAAATTACTATATCCATGTGTTGGTGTCATGTCTTATTGTAGTAGCACTACAAGTATCCTCAAACCTGAGATACCAGTTACCTTTTGTAGGAGTTGCTACACTTTAGGTCATACTTATTCATACCCTGGCAATTCGGATGACATAGGTGATTAAGGGTATAGTGATGATCACATGTTGGTAAGCTATATAGTCAAGATGGGATCCATCACTCCTAATATAGAAATATAATGGGAGATGTACCTTAGGTCCCCTTGTTGAAGTGACACGCTCATATACCTCTGATCAGAGTATAAGATTGATGGAATGAGTTTCTATTCAATCAAGATTCATAATGGCTGAGTGGTGTTCTTCATGAATAAGTTTAAATCTAGGATAGCTATGGCTATTACATGAGATAACACTTAATCCGAGCTCAATAAACTGGATGGTACTTAACCTGATGGAAGGAGTGTATTGTATTGGTTACTACTGCAGAATCGGATCAAGTCACAAGCAAGTGATGTTCCAAGTATTAAGGGATCATACACCTTTGCTAGAAAGCCCATTTAATCATTTAGATGTGAGCAAACGACACAGATGAGATGGGCCGAGAGCCCGCGGGATGAGACGCGCGGTCCACCAAGGTGTTTATGTTGAAAATGAAATTATCGGGTCAGGGAGTTAGAAAGGTTGAAAGAGAAAGTGGGATACATTTTAGATTGGTCAATCCCGAATCCACCGTCTCTTAGTATAGAGTCGCCACTTGGATTAGCTTTTCCAAGAATTAAAGTCCTATGAGGCTTAACGTCTGGGGGACAGCCTAGTAAGACACAGAGATTCGGGTTTGGGATATGTTGCTTATTTCTTATTGGATCACATTATATTACATCTACAGAAAACCGTATTTCTTAATTGTGCACATTTAAACTTATGTCATTTTCGAGTTATAATGCATGATTCACATATAGTTAGAAACCAATAAAACCATACATAAAGCGGTAAGTAATTGTGAAAAAGTAAAGATTAAAATTACAAAACCTCGGGGGATGCAACCGCCCGCCTAATTTTATTAATTACATTTCCCAAAAAAATATAATTGAAATTGCGATACCCGAAGGAAAAATAAAATCCTAAACGTACATCTAATCCTAATCTACCTACATCCATAAAGAATAGCACAGGGTATAACATATCATTTACACATAT
The DNA here is from genome assembly GCA_949673415.1 of Euphorbia schlechtendalii. Lineage (NCBI taxonomy): Eukaryota > Viridiplantae > Streptophyta > Magnoliopsida > Malpighiales > Euphorbiaceae > Euphorbia > Euphorbia schlechtendalii. The sequence continues at coordinate 25,036 of CATIWQ010012153.1, forward strand.
GTTCGATTTGATTTTAGTGAGCCCCGTGTGGCGAGGTTGCCTTGCCAAACTTCTGGCGAGGCGGATCCCCTAGTTTTTTTATTTTTTGTATTATATTTTTATTTAATTTCAATAAATTCTAATTTTTTTTACAATTTAAGTCCTCAAAAACATAATTAGAGATGAGGAGTACTCCCATTTGAAGATCTCTGGAAAATCGAAAATGTGGTATTCAAGGATTAAATCCCGAAAAGCCAACATCATTGAACACGTGAGCTGGTATAAAATCCCACGCTTACAGCTACCTCTCGTGTGATTGATGCTGGTTAAATAGCAGTACGATCACATAAAAAGAGTGAAGGGATTGAGAAAATACATGATTGATGTGGTTAGCGGCTCTGAATCCTTGATTAGTGTCCCATTTGGGTGACTTGTTGGTGTGATTTTTGACAGACAAGCATTTCTTCCTTCGATTGTAGTTATTATGTGTTGGGGTGAGGTGCCTGAATCCTTTTCAAAGGCAACCAAATGTGATTTTTATGAGATGCTGAATTAATTTCTGTGATAAATTAGAGATGTTTAGGGGGTAAATATATTTTTGTTTTAATTGTTTGATTGAATTTATGTGAACCAAAAATTTTTGAATAAATTTAATAAATTAGGAAGAAATCAGGGGTGTCCCGTGCATTGCTTCGTTGTGTTTAGGAGATTTTTATTGAAGAACATAAATAGGTGGGGTCCACTTATTTTCTTTATAAATACCCTTTTCCTTTCTTTCTCTTCTCACTTTTCTCTATTACCCTCTCTCTCTAGAAAATATCTCTCCTCCTTCTCTCTAGCAAGATGTTGTCGAAATCGCTATTAGGTAGCTCCGATTTACTTCCAGCCTCTGTCCTCAGCCTACCGATCAGCCTGGCATTTTCTCCGTGGATATCGATGATGCTTATGGCTTGAGATTGAGTGACCCCATGCTAGGACTTACTCCTACTACTCCCGTAGAGTTGTTGGATCTTGACTTCCCGGCTCAGGTTCATCTTTCTCAGATTGAGGTATTTATTAAAAACCAATTTTTGTTATTTTCTTTCTATATTTATTAATCTTTATTTCATTTAAGAAGTAGAATTGAATCGAAACTTGATTCATGTCGTGTAATTTATTTTTAAAAAGTACAAAAATTAGAAAAAAAAGTCAAAATTGGGTACGCCAGAAAAAACCACGGTGGATAAGTTCTGGCCAAGACACCTTAGGGGCCTCGCCGAGGCCCCTTGGGGGTCTCGCCAGAGACTCTGGCTAGGGCCCCACGGGTATCGCCGGAGTTTCCACCGATGCCCCTCGGAGTCTCCGCTGTCGAATTTGTTGTTGTTTTTTTCGTTTACTTTTTAATTTTTTTAATTTCGCAACATTTTTTTTCTTTTACTTTATTTGCAGTCTCCCATACTCCGACATACGGGCGGGTATTCCACGATTTCTCGACCTAAGCTTATTCAGGCCATTGAGGCCACAGGCTTTGGTGACCTAGCCTAGTCCTTGCGACCAACGATGTTGCCATATGCGACGTCCATCACATTGGTGCAGAGATGGTGTGATATCTCTCACACATTCCATCTTCCTATCGGGGAGGTCACCGTTACCCTATCCGACTTGGTGGTGATCACCGGTCTGCCTTAGACCGGGATCATGATCCGCTTTGATGCTTTCTTGGAGAGGTTCTTCAAGACTCCCACTGTCTATCGATATGTCATGGATTTGTTTATTTTTTATCCGAGGGGCCAGGCATTGTGGGTATTCCATGGTCTAGGCTAGGTCGATGGTCTATTTCAGTAGTAGAGATTCTTTTGTACGTATGATCTTTTATTATTACATTACTGAGCGTGTCCTACTTCCCAGTCTCAAACGGCGAGATCAACTATGGGTTGATCGAGCCCTTAGCTGACCTAGATGGCATTAGTGGCCTTTACTAGCCCCAGGCGATATTATCCCAGACATATTTTGCTCTCGATCTAGTCACAAGAGCTCATATGAGGACACTGCGATGTTTCCCCATGGTTCTTCAGGTACTATTTGTTCATTTATTGTTAGTGAATATTGGTTTTTTTTATTTACGACATCTAACTTTGTGTTTGTCTCTAAATATGAAGACATGGGCTTTCTTTTATGGTTTCCTCCCTACTCTACGCGCCCCTAATGACTCCCCCTACATCGCTCAGATTTGTTCTACTTTCAAGGGAGAGATATTGGATCACGAGGGTTACTACGGACATCTCTGCGATTTGATGCTCGATCAAGTGAGGATTTTTGGGTAAATATAATTGCATTCATCCTTTATCAGAAATTCAACCCGATTTGAATTGACTACGTTTCAGGTTGATCGTAACCCCCTGGAGGGGGTTACCGAGATATCATATGGCGAAGGAGGTCTAGAAGGAGGTGGACTGGAACGGCTTCATCCTTGAGTGTCCTAGGACACGCGAATGGTTCTTGGGTGAGCGTATCTATTATCGGCAAACTAAGCCAATGGCTGAGTGGCGTATCCACCCTACGCCTCCAACCAGATTGTTCTGAACGCACTCTATGATCACCGAACTAAAGGAGCAGCATTTATTCTTTGAGGAGCACGATGTGAGAGTCTTTGGCCAATGTGGTGATTACGAGGCATTTATCTGGGAGATGCTGATCCCGCTTCATCCTCTGACTCATCCCGAGATAGAGTGATACCCTGCATGGTCAGGGGGTCAAGGGGCCGATGGTTCCGACATAGGCAGTAGTGGCACTGGTGTCGGTTATCAGGTATGAGGTTTGTGTTAGTTATTTTATTCTTATCGGTCTTATTTCTAATTGTTTGTCTGTCATTGCACGAGGTTGCCCGGAAGAGGGCTCGAGTTCCCAATTTGAATGCTTATTTCTTATTGGATCACATTATATTACATCTATAGAAAACCGTATTTCTTAATTGTACACATTCGAACTTATGTCATTTTCGAGTTATAATGCATGATTCACATATGGTTAGAAAGCAATAAAACCATATATATTGCGGTAAGTAAATGCGGAAAAGTAAAGATTAAAATGACAAAACCTTGGGGTATGCAACTGCCCACCTAATTTATTAATTAAATTTCCCAAAAAAATATAATTGAAATTGTTATACGCATAGGAAAAATAAAATCCTAAACATACATCTAATCCTAATCTACCTGTATCCACAAAGGTTAGCATAGGGTATAACACATCATTTACACATATGTTCGATTTGATTGTAGCGAGGCCCGTGCGGCCTAATTAAAATATCGACGATCGAAAATTCTTGTTTAGAAATAAAAAGATTCATTTTTATCAACATTTTTATTGCTCATTTTAATTAGTGAAAATGCTCGCATGGCAAAGATGTGAGGGCTGTTATCCGGGAATACATTTTTTATTCCCTTTGTAGGGGTATTCTAACAGATATCTCCATTAAATAAAAGAAATAGAATATGAAAAAGAATAATTACAACAGTATTTACATAATAAAAGAAAGGTGAAATAAACCCTAGGTCCACATGTAAAATGAAATAGAGAAAAATACAAGAAGCACGAAATAAGCAGCTCTAGGAACTCAGAGGCTTACCCTTACGGAACGAATCCACTTCGATATATCCGCTTGACCTTTCGGAGTAATCCTTGTCGTCTTTTGATTTTTTGATGTTTTAAGAAATGGTCAAATAAAAAAAATTTTTTAATCCAAAAAATTATAGAAGATCTGAATGTTTGTAATTTGTATTTTTCTGCTGAAAATTTCAAGTCCCGATTATCGAAAATTCCCCAAGTATTTATAGGAGAAAAAACGCGAAAATCCAAAATTGGAAACAAATTCTGGCAAAGGTGGTCTTCTCTTGCAAGAATTCTGGCGAGGCGGATCCTTGATTTTTTTTGTGTTTTTTTGTATTTTTTATTTTTTGATTAAAAATATTTTTTATTTAATTTCAATAAATTCTATTTTTTTCAATTTAAGTCCTTAAAAACAAAATTAGAGACGAGGAGTACTCCCATTTGAAGATCTCTGGATAATCGAAAATTGTGTGATTCAAGGATTAAATCTCGAAAAGCCAACATCATTGAACGCTCAAGCTGGTACTAAATCCCATGCTCATACTAGAGCTATCGGATTCCATATCAATCTAGAACACTAAGCTTAAAGGTTCCCGAACGGGAAGCCAAGTTTAGGTGAACCTCTAGCGGCTATATACTTTGGGATCCTATAAGGTCACACACTTTGGGTCTTTATAGGACTATGTAAAGAACATATAGACTATGTCTATACCGAAAATACAAGTTGTGAAATCTGTGAGAAGAATTATTAATTAGTTGAAATGAATTAATAATTAAAAGGAATTATGAGAAAATAGGGAAAATTAATTAGAGTGAGCAAGGGAATTTTTCCCGTTGCGAGTGGGCCCTGAAAAGAAAACAGGTTGTTCGAGGTGGGGCCCGCGAGGCTACCCCACGAGCTGAAAAAGCTAGTGGGCTACAAGCCTGCTAGGCGCCCGCCGCAATGCCAAGCTTGTGGCAAATGAGGGAGGGCTTCCCTCATGACGAGCATGGGTCAGCCAGCCGGTCACCCTGACCCATGCGGCTGACCCAATAAGCATGGGATGGGTTTATCCCACCCCATGCAAAGTTATAGGGGGAGTCTAACACTCCCCCATTTTTCCATATAAATAGGCTTCAAGCATCTCATTACTCACACACTATAAAAAGCTTAGAGCTATTTTTCTCTCTGATTTATACTCTCTTCTTCTTTTGTTATGGGAGATCCTTCACGAGTTTCTCCAAACAAATTGAAGAGTTCTTATAGAAGGCTCTAAGTTTAAGCGAGCCTTTGGGATTATTTTCGGGTTGATTTATCGAGTATTCTAGCAACTACTATCAATCAATGGGTTTTACCTCTTCGATGTTTTGGTCGGTGAGATCTGTGTGGATCAATCACAGAGGCTCTCCTAGTTTGGAAGCTTGTACTGTCAGAATTACTCAAAGAGAACACCGCTACCAAAAGAGAGATCAAGCACGCATCAACTAGTAATGCTTTAATCTTTAGATGCTAGGTTTCTTTTATATGTTTTATAAACCTAAAGGCAACTATGGAACGTTTTAATTTATATTATATCAATCATGGCATGCTTAGGAGATCCTTAGGTTAATTTTAAGTTTCAAAATTTCGCCTTGCAACGATTGCATTTTCAATTACTGTCTTGATTAACCATCAAAATAAAACACAAAATCATGCCAAAGTGTCTCCAAAAGCTCAGAATATTACCCCTCCTACGTGAACCCACAAGCTATGGAACCAGAAACGTCGAAGAATGAGATCCCAATGTCTTTTTGCAGTCGATTCGGTCAAAAGAAGGTAGAAAATAAGGTTTTTTAGTGAAATGAATAGGAAACCTGAGATTTTGATTTTCAATTTCTAACTCAAACTCGAAAGGAAAAGGGAGTTTCAGAGAAAAAGCATTGAAAAACAAAAGTGTGGGAGTTTCCTAACTTTTTCCCAAAAAGATAAGCTCTCTCTCTTTCCTTCTTTTGAAAATTCTAATTTTTTTGTTTTTATAGGAGTAGGTAAAAATGAAAATATGTGAGGAAGGAGGGGTATTGCTGAGACAAAAAATATAAAAGACAAGGCAAAAGGACATAAAAAAGTGGAGTGGGAAACAAGAAAGTCGGGACCAGTACAAACAGGGGCCAGTCCCGACCGGAACCAACCCATTTGGGCAGCTCAGTACTGGTCCACCAAAAGGGGCCGGTCTCGGCCCATACCGGGCCGATCCGAAAACCAGGCCAGTTTGGGCCTATTCGACCTGGACGGATGGGAAAAAGTTTTTAATTTTATATATTTTTTACTTTTTTAATTTTTTAATTATTTTTTAGGCTTTTATGGGTTTTTTTAGGTTGATTTCGGGTTAGTTTTGAACAGTTTTAGCTTACAAAAGACCCCAGAATCTCCTTCGCACGTCTCGTAACTTCAAAGCGGATCATTAAAACAAAAGAGGCAAGTGAAAATACTTCTTATCATGGCTTCACGAGAGGGACCAAGAATCCTGTGCTCACACACGCAATAATAATTCTTCCAACCATACACCTCTCGTAGAATAAAGGGTTTGGCTTCTAAATCTAAGCTTCGATCATCTTAACACCATGAGGATGTCAATGAGAAAACCTATATAAATCAAATAAAGATGTTTTAGCACACCCTTAGAGAAGTTACTATGACGATGCTATATGAGTTCAGTTACAAGGGTTGTTGATGTAGAAGGCTCTTGTTGCACTATGATACACTCCAAGCCTCTCCCCAAATAGGTGCAAACGAGGAAGGTACATCTAATATGGAAACAAGTGATCCACTCACTATGTATCCTCGATCCCTAAGGGGTCACAAGTGATACTTTTATGGCTTCGCGGTGAAAGTTTAACATCTAAACCTTAAGGTTAATCCATCTAATGCGTATGCTTTGGTGAAATAATTTAAATGTGGATAAACTCATTTAACGACTTTTTAATACTCATCAAATTCTTTTAAACTTTAAGTTTATAAAGAAGAACGATCCCCAGTAGAGTTGCCACTGTGAGCAGACGATGTTTCGTATCCGCGCGGTCACCATGAGGCGTCGGCCTTGTGAGATGGGGTGTGGGGATTTTACAAGAAATGAAAAATTAAATTTTGGAAAGACTCAAGGCCTAAACCTCTAGCCTAAGTTACGAAGTCGCTACCTGGATCAGCTCTTCTAGAAAAATTTGGAATAACTAAATTTGTTAAGCATAAATTGCACCGTAGTATAGAGATTTAGGTCCAAATAAGTTACCTACTTCATCATTATTTGAGTTATATTTACATACAAACCACCACCTTTAAATTATTTCAATGATTTCTAGTCATTTCGATTTACATTGAGCAATTTAAAGTATTCACAAGTGGGAAAGCGATAAATAAATAAATGCGGTAAATAAACAAGTAGAGAAAATTAATAAAGGTAATAAAAACAAAAGGCTTCTAACCTAGGGCGTAGGGATTAAATAATACATTTTTTTGGGTAGTAAAAGTGGTTCTAAATAAAAATATTATCTACAAATACATTTTTTTCAAAAGAATACCCAAAGGAATAAAATCCTAACATACATATAATCTGCATCCACAAAGGGTTAGCATAATTTATATGACACATCACTAGTAGAGTTAGTAATACCATATAAAACTCAATTAATCATGTAATAAGTTAGATTAGTATTATTGTTAAAAGCTTTGCGCTCAATTGATTTTTAAAAGTAGAAATTCGAGTTTCTAAGTTTTCTTGTAAAACCAATTTTATTTAAACCTAGTATTACTTATTTTAATTATTCAAAGATGTTACACGGTATAAAGTGTGGTCAGTAATCAAGGAGTATTGATTGATGTCATTGGGAATGCGTAAAATAGAACGAAAAATTGAAATATAGGTGAAAAAAATAAACAGGCATTCTGGCCAGAAAATAGACCGATGCCCCTATAGTCTTTGCGGGTGGCAGCCTAGCTGCCACCACCTAGATAGACATCGGTCTAGGTTCTCGGGGGAGGCTTAGCTTCCAACATGTGTGTCGGCCGAACTGTAAAGGCCTTGAAATCTTCGATTTTTAGTCAAAATTTGTTTTTAATGCACAAGATAATTGAAAAATGGACTTTTATACCAAGGTAAATCAATTTGAATTGGTTCTTCTTCAAGAGAACCTACACTTTTATAGTTTTCCGATGCCCCTGTAGTTAACTAGAGGGGTGCCGGTCCAATTAGAGAGGCATCGATATAACTAGAGGGGTATTGGTTTATTAAGCCATTTATACCTCCAAAACACCCAAAAACACAAAATAAACAAACAAACAAATAAATAAATCTCCAAAAATTCAGAAGCTTACCTCTCTAAAATTTTTCCAATGATTTTGGATCCAAAAACGCCAAGAAAAGAGTCATCCCAAGCCTTTTATTGATGATTTGTTGATTTTTATTGAAGAACACCAAGAAAAATGAAGAAAAAATGTTAGACATGAGGTTTTTTTTTGTGATTTTAGGTTCCTAAGAAAGTTATTTGAAGGATCTACCCAAAGTATTAAGGACCCAATCCAAGAAGAGTTCAAGAACATGAAGGAAAAATTAAATGAAGGAGGATGTTTCCCCTTTTTTCTAAACTTTCTCACCAACTTTTTGTTTTTCTCTCTCTTATCTCACTCAAACCGAAGAAAATGGCTGACATTAGTTGTCCTCCCTTTCTCCTCAAAGTTTGAACAATATTATACCATTTTGGGTCGGTTGAAAAGTGAGGATAAAATGGGAAAATCACCCAAAAGATGGTAAAAAAGGGGAATCCGGGTGAAAACCCAAAGTACTTCTAACTTGAACCGGCATCGGTCTAACCAGAGGATCGTTGTCATACTAGTTAGATCGGCAGTGGTCTAGTTTGACTGACTAAAGGGGCATCGTGACTCGGAAGACCCCCTGAGGTCTTAATTTCCTCGAATAACAAAGGTAATTGATTTTTTTTTTACTTTTTAGGCATTTTTTAATTTTCCTAACATATAAAATTTAACTTTAAATATTTGTTTATGTATTCTAAAAGAATAAAATAGGGTTTTTAAGGCTAAAAACACTAATTTTATTCCTAACAAAGGAAGAGATGAACCAAACTAAACCTATGAAATAAAATGATCTAATGATTAAATTAATTATTTTAATCTATGAGAAAGGTTTGAAAGGCTAGGAGAACTTCTTTCGATGCCATCTTAGCCCCAATAATAAGTTCGCAAAAGCTTGGATTGAAAGTATTAAATAATAAGCTTTCATAGTCATTTCATGAGAGGGACTAAAATCTCGTGCTCACAATGGTATATACACAATGGTTCTCATTTACCATTCTAAATACCACAACCATAAAACCACATGAGATTATAAATTGACTTATTTAATTCAAGAAACCTCATGATTACAAATCTTTGGGACAAATCCTCTTAATTTCGGCATATAGATCTCTCATGGTAATTCTCCAATGAGGATAGAGGTCCATACACCTACTTGATGTAACTTTAAGGAAGATACAATTGCTAAAGTTAAAATAAATCATATAGATGTAATTATCGCAACTAGAAAGAATATATTCTTATAACATATTCTTATCAGTTTGAATATATGTATCCCTAAAATATGTTTTTACTTTACATTGGGAATCCACTTGTTCTCAATATTTTTATGTCTTTCAAGAAAGTTTACTTAATTCTTCTCCCATCACACGTAACTATTCATCTCCCTTTAAACACTTGATTTTCAGGATTGGAAAAATTTTCTATCTTAATTTCTTAACCTCGGAATTCTCATAAATATGTTTCTTATATTTGTTATAGCTCAAAATTCTTCCTTTTAAGCTCATTTTTGTGCTCCATTCAAGTCAGAAATATTATAATTACCTAAGCTCGCATTTGAGTTAAAAATATTGACTCCTACTTTGGACCGATATCACTTTGAGTTCACGGCTCCCCCATGGAACAAGATCCATTATTAATATGATCATTACGAAACAATACATTTGAATTACTCCCACTTTAAGACATATCCAACACATTTAGTTTAAGAGTCTTAAAAAAAGGACATATGTCTAATACACCAAATCTATGGAACTCATTTCTAAGAATTTGATATTTCATTATTCAAATTTTTATAGATTTATCCGCATTCTCCTCCACAAAACATATCATTTTGATATGTTAGAGTATCTTAAAAGAAACTCCATCTACTTGGACCCAATTTCCCAAAATTATTAAGTTAGTGTGGGAGTAAGTGATACAACCCTAATGTCATGACCAGGATAAATTAGATATACTTCCCATCAATGTCATATATGGGTTGGAAGAGATAGAATTTTAAGGTACTTGGTTTAGTACATGTACTTAACCATTGGAAGAAGAATCTGATTTCTCTTTTTATGAACTTTTGACTTATATAAATTATTGGGAAAAAACAATGGATGTTCAATCCCTTCATCACATAAAACTATAAGCTTAACTAAAAGTACTTTTAATTACTTATGTTCCAATACTTTACAATCAAATCCAATTGATTTATTACTAGATTTATAAATCTTTTGATAGTTATAAGCTTCTGCTTATGAGTTATCAAGTAGATGATGTCATAACAAGTATAGACATTGTTTAATGTGATGAAAAATTAGGCTTATGCCTTAACACTTACATCTATTAAATCACATATATCATAATGATTAAGTTGCAATTGATTTTAGTTCTAGTTCCTTTTTAAATGGATTACAAGTTTGATTTCCTTTAAATTGAACTCATCCCATGGTGATAATTTAATCATTATAAATTACTCATCACATTAAGTATGGATGACGTATTCTTCTTAGCTTATGTTACATAATCGCTTCTGTGATATACTAACATTTTCTTCAAAAATAAGAGAGTTTGTGGAAAGCAACATTATCCACTTGATAATTTGTAATGTACATTCATTACAATAAAATTATTTATTTAAGAACTAGATTCATAAATCTACAATTTATGAATGAAGAAACTTAATCATTGGAAAAATTCAAAGATGAACTTATTGTTCATTAAGCAATATCATAAATTTAAATTTTAATAAATAATATGAGAACACAACACATCATGTAGCTATATGAATTGTGGTCATTGCAAATATAGTCTATATATGTCAATTTATGGAACTTCAACTTATTTAGATGTCGATACAAATTTCAATATTTCTCATATAGGTTGACGAAAGTACAAAAAGTTACCTTGGTCCATGCTCATGTTACATGTTGCACTTGAATAAATAATTCACAAAGGATCTGGTTCCATTAATAACATTGAACATAGTACAATATAATTCACTTTAGAATTTAATAAGTGTACCAGGTTGGGTTTAGTGCTCTGTTGTACAATGCCTCTATAGTGGTAATTTAGCATATCACCTTCATGATTTTACTATTTATTGCCTTTGGACCTATTAAATTTATATTCGAATAGTTCAGGCCCATTTGCATTATTCTTCTTCCCTGTTTAAATATTCAAATGTAAGTTACCATATGTTGTCTTGAGAACTGTCTCCTTAAGACTTTCCTTATGCCAAATGCATTTGAAAGAATCTTGGATATCAAAAGAACAATTTCTACCATTTCCAAGGTATTATAACTACATTCAATGAACTAGTTTTATAAGAATGGGTTAAGTGCATCACATATGCTCCCACTCAAAGCGAAGAATCGATCACTAGTTAGAACTTCTTTCAATTTAGTGATCAAACTTGGACATGTCTTTCAATACATGAATTGTAACAATTAAATCACTTATAGCACTAAGAAAAATGATATAGGTCATTGAATTCTTCCTCCTTTATAAAAGAAACATATTCTTGTCATATTTGAGTTGGTTTGTGTTATCTCTTTAAACTCATACTTATAACTCAAAGTAAAAAAGGATTTTTTATTCCTCCAGCACAAACTCAAACTTCAACATCTAGATTTTAATAACTACCGTTAAGGATCTAAGTATGCTACTAATAAATTCGTAGCAGAAGCCATTACTAATATTCTTTCATTAGCAACAGCGAGAGTAAACAAGTATACAAGGATTTAGGTCGATTATATGAGCAACTATGTATTAATTGCTATTGACTTGAATACAAACTTTTCAAGAAAATGCAAGCATCAACCTCAGTATTAAAATAGATATAAATACCCCACCATTTATCAAGTGAAAACACTTGCATTTAATTAATTTCGATTCATTGTACAATAGTAATTTTATGTGTTTATATTGTTTTTTATAGTTCCTTAAACTATAAGGTATATCATCAAATGCACTTTGGACATATTGTCTTTAACTAGTTCACTTAACTAATTACATTTAATGATAAGTATTGGATAACTTTATTATGCATAATTATTGAAATTAATTTTTAGATTCAATAGGGTATATTAATCCTCAAAATTTTATTAAAGATTTATGTATTTATGTATCTTATATGTCTATAAATAAATATAAAGTATAAAATGAATAACGATATATAAATCAAATAATCACTTAAATTTAAGCATAATAAAATACAATCTCAAAACTATTCAATGACAAAGTATACATAAAACTTGTTATTCAATGATATAAACAAACAAATAAACACATATTAATGATATTAAACAAATGTCAATGACTTATATTGTCAATCACCTTATAATATACTTAACGTGTGTAACTATTTCATGTTTTATTCGAATTATGTTATACACTAAGTATTACAATCCAAAAATTATTACAAAATCAACTATGATGTTCATAATGATCATCATAGATCAACTCATTTTAGATCTTGAGTCCTTTCCTTTGATCGAATTTAGTGATAACAAATCAAATTATTTTAAAAGAACTTGAATGTCCTTTAATTACATAATTTAATCATTAAAACAAATAGAAAATTAGATTTGTAAAAACATGTTTTACAAAGTAATAAAATTAATACACACAAAACATAATACACTATGTATTATATATAAATACAATAAGTACAATTTTGAGAACCGGTTTTCTTAAACTCCTATTGGCTCTTTACCACTGAATAGATGTTGGGGATTAAGTAGAGTTTGCATCATTGTTAACTATCTACAACATTTGTCAAAAGGTCAGTGTCAATCATTACATAAATAATTAACTTAAATATATTACCAAAATATATTTATATAATTTATAACAAATATAAATTATTGTTTAATTATCACATAAATAATTAACAAAAAATATATTTTGTTTAAATTTATATTTTCACAAATGCAAAATAATTTAATCATTATATAAATGGTTAATTATTTAAGCATATTACTAAAAATAACCAATTAAACTTATGTAATGCATATATAATTCAAATAATCATCACACAAATAATTAAAATACATAAATATATTACTGAAATAAATTCAATTACATTATACCTCATATGTATAATTAAATTCAACCAACATATAATAATTAAATTGGATATTAATGGTATATTTTCATTTATATGTTTATGTACTAATACAAATATATAAACAAAATAATTATCAAAATTAATCGGCATATGAAAAATTTTCAATTATTTTGCATTAGATTCTAAATTATATTTTAACAAATAGAAAATATATTTAAAATTCAGAAACTAATTTTCCATATTTTTTAAGCATTTATTAACACAAAATAAATAGATAATAATATTTTCTAAACCTCAAAAAATTCTGAAAAATTCACCATTAAATCCAATATATATGAAAATGAGGGGGTTGATAACATTTCAGATCAAAATAACATTGTTTGATATTAAAAATCACAAAAACACAAACTGACCATTAGATGGAAGGCACACGGCAATCAACGTGTTGACTGCCATGTGTTGCTGAGCCATTGGCCGATCAACCATTGGCTGCCACGTGGCGTGACATGTGTCATGTCACATGGCATAATCGTCACACCACGTGGTATAACTATTATGACACATGGCTTTATCATGTTGCGACATGTGTCTGCTGTTATTCGGTAGGCCACGTGGTGCATTCTGGTTGCACAACGTGGCCAGCCAAGTGTCCCTACTCTTTAGGGACAATTGTCGCCATTGGCCGCTAGTGTGTGGCGTGTGTATACCACGTGCTTTCCTTACCGGTGGTTTCTCGATCACTTTAATTAATAGTTACACTCGTTTTCACATTCCGTGTCCGTTTGCGGTTCTTTTTATGAAAAATGAATGGAAATTACGCGTTAAACAAAACAATGTAGAAAATGGAACTTTTTCCATTTAAAACACGTACAATCTGGAGAAAAATGAACTCAGTCACTAATACATGACATATGAACACAGGAATAATAAAATTCATAGAAAATCATGCCCAAAACACATGAACTTCGTTAAAACGCTCAAAAAAATACTAATTTTTCTCCATTTTTAAACTTTATTCTTGTATTTCCCAAAAAATATGAAATTGAATTCCGTAAATAAATTTTCTAGAAATTTTAGAATGTGTAGAAACAGATGATCACATAAAATCATCACAAAAACAATCCCGCTCTGATACCATTAAAGAAAAACATAAATAGAAACAAATTTGGATTCTAACATTTTCCGTAAGCCCAAGATCAAAGAATGCCACATTGAATGCCCAATCGAAATGGTCTCACGATGCTTCGAAGAACAATTATTGTCCACGATTTTTGTAGTGACAAAGATCGATAATGATCAATTTGTGATGTTTTCTTCGTGAGACAAAAACCTAGGAGAGAGATAATGAAAGAAATATAAATTAAATGAAAATATAAAATTCATTTCATCATTTACACGTTATTTTCCTATAAATAGGAAATGAAAATGGATTAATTGCAATTAAGTCCGTAAACTCTTAATTGCGTACAATTAATTCCTTTAAGTTTTATAACTTTTCAATTTAGTCTAAATAACTATATTGGATCGGATATTGACCCGCTCATGGGTTGACTGAGTATTTTCAACAAAAGTCATTAATTAGAATGAATTTATTATGCATAAGAGAAGTGGAAAGATTAGAATAAGAAAAAAAGCATTAATGGTGACTCAGTTGTTGCCCATTTCATTTGATGAACAATATTGATCAAATCAATGGATTTCGATTTATACTCAACGCAATGAGAAATATGAGTTCACAATGAAGTTTACTGTGCAAAATTAATAAGCTTCTTTGTCAATGGATACAAAGAAGAATGCTTATTCTTCGGATCAATGATTATTATTCAACGATAGTGGAGAGCTGTAGAGAAAATCATTGGAGGAAGAAAAGAGATATTAATCAACGAAAACAAAAGATTATTGTTTTGATTGGATGAATGTTTTTGAAAGGAATGTAAAGAAAAGAAGTAGTTACCTTGCTTGGGAGCAAGAAATTGAAAATTTGAAAGAATTTGAGGGAGACTCACTTCCCCCACTTCCCGTCACTTCCACCATTAATTTTCAATTCAGCTAAAATAGCAGAATTTGAGTGAAATGTGTGTTAATTTTTAATGTTACATTTACTTATTTATTAATAATTGTGAGATGCGACAAATGTTTAAGTAATTTCATATCTACTTTACTTTGAAATTTATTCCTTTTATTCGAAACATAATATACTTCATCCTTTATGATTCTATTAAATACTATCCATCACCTTCTCATCCTTTCACTTCATTTCATTTATAATTTCTCAACACCTTGCTTGCAAGCATATCATAATATTATGAATGAAGAATTTGTGAGTGAAACCGGAGACAAGAAACGGTCACTAATTTGGTTGAGAAAAATTGATAATAATAATAATAATAATAATAATAATAATAATAATAATAATAATAATCATCATCATCATCATCATAGGTTTTTGTGGGATGTAAATTAGAGTCAAATGGGGTAAATGACTATTTTTCATGGAATTATAGTTATACTCGAAGTTATTGATAAACTAAAAATATAAATTTGTTATCATAGCACAACAGCTTGGTAAAGCAATCACAAACTGACTCGTAATCCTTAAAGCATGCACATTTTATTTCGTCGCATTTCAATCTATTTTACAAACTAAACAAGTCATAAGTCTTCCAAAATCAAGAATGATGCAAATCCCCAATCCCGAGCCAATATGTTGAAGTGGAAAATAGAAAAGAACATGAACCAACTATACAACTTTTGGTGGTGATAACTTGGAAAATAATTCATATTCGAGATATGATTCCAAGAATTTCTCTACAAGCAAAAGACTCATTTGATTTGGGCTCAACTTTATCCTAACAAAGATATAATGGCAAATCAGGATAAAAAAAATATTTATCCAACTATGACTAATAATCTTAATCTATTTAGGAATGTCCAATGCCTATGTAAAGGCCTCTATACTTCAAAGGCTCACAAGTTTTATCTGATTTTAATCCTTCATCTTTCCACTGCCTCTTCTTTCATATCCCTTGCTAACTTAGACATCGGAGAGGCACGCTGATCACATGGATAATCCCTCTAATCTTATTTTGTCTTGCAGGTACTTATTCTGACCACTCAATTCTGAAGATTGGAGCACAAACTCAATTTTTATTTCCAATATTTCAGGTGGTAACAAAACAAAAAACAGTCTTTGCTTGGGATTTTGCAGCAGTTCTCCATTTTCAAGCAAGGGGACAAACTACAGCTCTTAAAATGAATAAAACATGGCCAGAAATACACAGCTACAAGGTCATTGTAGATAAGATGTTGATACACATAATTTGCAAGCTATGGAGCTATTCTTTTAATAGACTATGGAGTCACATTCCCCAGTATGCCAAACAAAACCTTCAAAAGTCATATTTTCATAATTGGTGTTTGCTTGTGATACTTAGCAGGCAACAGAGCATGCAGTTGTGGTAGGTTTCATTAAAACCAAAATATAATCAGCAATAGGCTGAAAAGTAGGAGCATTTTCAAGGAGTTTCTTAATCATTCTCCGCTTCTCAACCTTTACATTAAAATTGAACATTGTCGAATCCAAAAACTTTATTGCAATTTTTAATTGAATTTGAAATTCAAATAATACATTCCATAAATAAAAAAAATCGAATATTTTTTATTTATATATTCATTAACGCAATTGCTCAATTTTCCTTTAGTTTGCCCATGCATATCATGTATTAAGTTGGAGGGAGGGATTGTTTATTTATACAAAATCAAAGGATAAATTCCCATATTTTAACGGTGTAATAAATTTCTATTGGTGGTGAGAAAATTCATAAAAAATAATTTAAAAGGAATGAAGAGGATATACTCCCTCCAGTATCACTTTAGAGTTTTTCAACAAAATCAATAAAATATTTATTATGTCAATAAAAATGAATTATTTATCCTTCACACGGATGTATTAGAAAGGATATACTTTGGGATGTATGTAAATCCAAGTAAATTGTTTGTGGTCCATGAACCGAGGATTGTGTCAGTCTGCACATACACGGCTACAAATACGGATACCAATATGAATACAAATATAAGAAAATACCATTTCTCAAAAGTATTAGTTAGGATACTGTGAGAAAACGCATAAATAAAAAAATATAGAAGTACATTTATAAATATAAATATTTAAATTTCTCATACATATAATATCAATATTACGTAAAACAATAAAAATATTATACACGTAAAATGAATTTATAAATTAACCTGTAAATATACAACAAATATATCATAAATATCATCCATTTTATAACATTGAACATCACGTAAACTTCATTAATCCAAAAAGTTCGAAAACATAAGTAAATAAGTTCACAAATGCCATTTAAGGAAATAAGACAATTTAAAATAATTATGGGATAGGAAGAGATGGAATAGGAAAAAATTAGAATAGGAAGAGAATTAGAATTGGAATGGACGTCTAAATAAGGGATATGGTTTCCTGATTTGAGGGAAACGTGTTTCCAATTTTTTTGTAATTAAATATTCGGCCTTGGGAGTGTTTCGTACCGGTTTTTGAGCGTTTTCGTTCAGGAATTCTATGGGAAATGGGGAAACGCATACCAAATGATGCATCCGTGTCTTCCTAGGTGTCAGTTGTAAAAGATGCAAATTTGATAGTTCAATAGATTTCTTAAGTGTTAAAATTTATTAAAGTTTTTCTTTCTTTTTTAATTATAATTTAAATTTCATTAATAATTAATCTCTTTTCGGGAAGGTTAATTAGGAAAAAGTTTTTTAAAAATTAATTGATATAATAAAATGTTACTTAAATAAAACAAAATGAAAATCCTAAAAGACACTTAGGAAGGAATTTAATTATTTCATATTCATTTGTTTAGTCTATAATTCACAGTTTTGTTAAACCCAAGTTAATAGTACTTCACAGTAGTTAAACGTTTTGGAAATAGTAAACTATCTAGGATAGTGAAATTAATTGAGTACTAAGTATACTCGTAATTAATGAAGCTGACTTGAGTTTGTTTAAGGAAAAACAACTCAGTTTGCTGATTAATTAATTAAGTTACGGCTTAGAGTAGGAAAAACTGAGTATATGTTGAGCACTAGATAGTTTTGAAAGATATCAACTCAGATGTGTTGAGTTAGCTTTTATTAATGGCCAAATGCATCAAGACCCCCTAAAGTTGGCTCAGAAAATCCGATGTCACCCTCAACTTTCAAAAGGACCAGTTATCCCCCTCAACTTTACCCACCTTAACTTGGCAAAAATGCACCAACTTGCCCCTTCAATGCTGCGTGTGAACTTCTGGTTAAAGAGAGAAAAATCAGAAAAATGATATCTTTGAAAAGTCAAAACAACCAGATTCTGACACGTGGCATTGAGGGGCTAACTGGTGCATTTTTGCCAAGTTAAGGGGGGTAACTGGTCATTTTTACCAAGTTGAGAGGGGTAACTGGTCCTTTTGAAAGTTGAGGGTGGCATCGGGTTTTCTGAGCCAACTTCAAGGGGGTCTTGATGTATTAGGCCTTTATTAATTAAAAGCTATATTGTTTGACACTTGAAGAAATAAATGATACTTGTGCTGCTAACCTGTTCTGTGAGAAACAGAATATTCTTTAGATGCTTTTTAGGTTAAAAAGCATTGAAATTAAAGAAAATTTCCAATGGTCCTCACAAGACAAAAGGTGTCAATACGGAATGTTGGATATTCCTCACTAGAGTCCAAGGCAAAAAGAATTCTCTGACATGCGCCATTTCTCAGTGTCTCCGCGCGACTCTGCAAGCGTCAGCAATGTCAACCAATCTCAAGATTCCATGTTGCATTTCGCGCGCCGCTCTAACATATCGATTTGCTTGAAGACAAACGAGATTTTATTAATGAAATTTTATCGCTCTTCAACATTTGAAATTTCTATCTCTAAACATCTTGGAATATGTCTTCAACGGGAATATTCGAAAGATATGAAGAAAAGAGAAATAGAAGAACAGCAAGGATGAAAAGTTTGCAACGGCTACTTAGCAAAGCTTTAAGTATAAATAGAAGACTATAGTAGACGTTCAAACTTGGTAAATCACCTTAAATTTCTTTAAGAGCTGAAACTCTGCACAAATACTCCTAGCTTCAAGAAATTCTAAATTCAAGCAATCAGTAAACAACCATCGTCTTAATCTATTTGTAATAAAGAGAATCACTCTTAGATTTAACATTGTAAGGATTCAACAGTTTATAAGTTGAATTCAGTTTGCAATCATTTTATTCAAATCTGATTATTAGTTTGGGAAGGTTACCCAAACTAAGTTGAGTGGTAGTTAGAAAGAAAGGTATTTTCTGTAAAATTGTCTACTGTTGTAAAGGCTGCTCCGCCTAAGTAAGGAAAGACAACCCAAACTGAGTTGAGTGGTAGTTAGAAAGAAAGGTACTTTCTGTAAAACTGTCTGCCCGCTGTAAAG
This sequence comes from Euphorbia schlechtendalii, assembly GCA_949673415.1. Lineage (NCBI taxonomy): Eukaryota > Viridiplantae > Streptophyta > Magnoliopsida > Malpighiales > Euphorbiaceae > Euphorbia > Euphorbia schlechtendalii. Next base: position 44,434 of record CATIWQ010012153.1, read on the forward strand.
GCTGCCTTGCCTAAGTAAGGAAAGATCGCTAGCGGATTTAATCTCAGAGAAGGTATACGGGGACTGGCGGTAGGCTCGGGGCTGAACCAGGATAAATCAAGTGTTGAAGTTCTTACTTTCGCATTAAGCTTTTATCATGTTCATCTCATCCATCATTCATTTTGTCTTAAAGTGCTTTTGCTAGAAAAACCAATCCGTGTTGAGTGGAGTACTCAACAAGCGATTAAAGATAAAGTGTCCAACTAAGCTGAGCAGTTTATAAGTTTTTAAACTCGCTCAGCACAGCATAACTTAGCATGCATTTAAAAACTTAACTTGATTTAAATAATTTTATAAATCAAGAAAGTAACCAAGAAACGCATTCACCCCCCTGCAGTTGTTTATAAGCTATCTAAAGACCAACAAGTTGTATCAGAGCCAGTGCTCAACTTATTGACTAATCATCTTTGAATAAAGATCCATAAATAGCTTACAATAACTAAGGTTCTGGCTCGAAGGGAATGTCTGTAACTAGGCCACCTCTAGTTGATAGTAATCACTACACGCTTTGGAAAAATTGCATGAAGAATTTCATTCAATCCTAAAGCATGTAGGCATGGCTCGTAATTGAGCTTGGCCATAGAGTTCCCACTATTATGAGGAACAGGGTTCGTGTTCCAGTAGATCTAGAGGACTACAATGACGCTGATCTCAAGCTTCTCAAAGAGAATTCCATATCGATTAATTACTTACACTATGCGCTAGACCTTACTGAATTCAACAAGGTCTTGGGGTGTGAGATAGCACAGGATATCTGGATGAAGCTGGGATTACCCATGAGGGGATAGAAAAGGTCAAAGAGTCAAAAATCAATCTCATGCTGAGGGAGTATGAAACGTCTTAATGGGTGCCAGCAAGGGTATTCAAAGCATGAATACCATTAATGAACTGAAGATATTAGGGAAGGAGTTCACCAAGGAAGAGCTAGTGAAGAAGATTCTCCTCACTCTTAACTTAGAGTGGGATTCTAAGAAGAGCGCAATTGAGGAGGTTCATGATCTTAAGACCTATAGCTATGATGAGCTGATAGGCACCTTACTGACTCATGAGATGTCTTTGAGGAAATATTTTGATGACTCTAAAAAGAGTCGAGGTAAGGAAAGAGAGGGTAAAGTTATTGTCCAGAAAGCTAATTCGTCTAATGAATCCACAAGCTACGATTCTGATGAGCAAATGGCCATTCTGACTAGGCAATTCAAATTCTTCATGAAGAAGGATGGGAAGTTCAACAAGAATAAGTTTCCTGCTAAAATCAAGTCAACTCAGCACCAGCGAGGAGCTGAGGAAGGACTCAAGAAGGCGCACAACAAAGATATCAAATTCTTTGGCTATGGAGAAAAATTCCATATCCAATCAAGCTATCCAAAGACCAAAAAGGACAGATTCAAGACGAGGTTCGCTAAGAAGAATGAGGCACTTGTTGCCACCTGGAGCGATTCGGAAGAATCCTTGTCATCTGATGAGGAAGAAATTGATTCCACCAACCTCTACCTTATGGCCATCAAGAATGAAAGGGGCGAAGGCTCAGCATCTATCTCAAGTAGAGATCAAACCGCTACTGACTCTGAAGTTAAGCACAATAAAGGAAAGGCTCCTCAAACTAAGGTACATCCTGAAATTCCTTTGTTAATTGAAGAGTTCACCCAGGCTCTCTTTAATGTTATGAAATTGACTAACAAGTCAATGAAAAACATCAAGGAGCTAGTGAGGAGAAGTGAAGATTAGGAGGACACTATCGGTTCCTTTTCTCTTGATATCCACTTTCTTCAAGAAAAAGCTGAGTATCATGATTGTCATGTTAGCAAGCTAACTAAGCAATTAGATGACTTGACTGCTGAAATCACAAATTTAAAGAAGGAACAGGTTTCTCCTCCACCCAATAATCAGACTCTGAATAACCAAACTCACAATTCTAAGAGGAAGAATTCTTCTAAAAAGAAGAAAGTGAGCAAGCCCGAAGCAAAAATGGCGTGCAGTTTTTGTGGGAAAGCTTAACATTCTAAAGTTCTCTGTAGGTATAAAATGGTTATTACGAAAAGTATGATTAGAATAACCTAAGCACTGCTAACAAAGGAGGACCCATCTTGAAAGCATGGGTATGTAAGAAAACATAACTGTTTTATAGGCGAGCCTTCGATTCACTAATGACTCTAGAATGTGTTATGTGGATAGAGGATGCTCAAGGCATATGACGAGAGATGAAAGTCAGTTCATCTTATTAGAGTGCAAAAGAAATGGAAGTGTTAGTTTTGAAGATAACCAAAAGGGCAAGATTGTAGGCTAAGGCACTGTTGGTGTCTCTCCTTCAATCGAAGAGGTGTCTCCGGTCAAAGGATTCAAGTTCAACTTGCTTAGTGTAGCCCAGCTTTGCGATAAAGGTAGGAAGTATTCGACTCAATAGGTTTCTCAGTTATTAACTGTAAGACTGATTCTATTATTCTCTTTGCTACTAGAATCAACAATGTGTATATGATTGATTTATCCCCTGGCTCCACTAATGTGTGTCTTGTTTCTAAGGAGGATAATTCATGGCTTTGGCACAGAAGGTTGGGTTATAAAAATATGAAAATTCTATCTAAACTGGCCAAAAAGTAATTAGTTATGGGTTTACCTAGCATCAGCTTTGAAAAGGATAAACTTGCTCAGCTTGCCAACTAGGTAAGCAAGTTAAAGAAATCATTTAGGTCAATTAATCAAGTAGTAACTAAGTGACCGTTAGAGTTCCTCTACCCAGATCTTTTTAGACCAGTTCAGCCTATGAGTATGGATGGTAAAGGATTCCCGTTGGTTGTTGTAGATGACTTCATGAGATTCACTTGGGTAGTCTTACTAAGTAGCAAAGATGAGACATATGTATCTTTTGTCAAGCTTAGTAAACGGATAATGAATGAAATAGGAACTAAAATCAATAGAATCCGAAGTGATGATGGATGTGAATTCGAGAACTTTCATTTCGAAGAATTCTATTTAGCGCATGGCATTAACCACAACTTCTCTTCTCCCTATACACCTCAACAAAATGGGGTTGTAGAAAGGAAGAATAGAACCTTAGTTTAAATGGCTCGATCTATGCTGAGTGATAATAATCTACCAAAGTACTTTTGGGGAGAAGCTGTTAACATAACTTTTTATATCTTGAATCAGGTTTTAATTCGCCCAGTTCTGGAGAAAACACCCAATGAACTTTAGCGAGGGCGCATGCCTAAGATTGGTTATCTCAAGTCATTTGCTTGTAGGTGCTTTATTCTTAACACCAAAGAGTAGTTAGGAAAGTTTGATCCTAATTTTGATGAAGGTATCTTTCTGGGATACTCAACTAATAGTAGGGCATATATAATATATGTCAAAAGAACTGGCCTATTAGAGGAGTCTATGCATGTAGATTTCGATGAAACTAACAATGTAGATAGACGTCCATCTGATGAAGATGAAGGAGTAACCTAGCAAGCAAATCCACTCAGTATGCCACTCTTTATGCTGCCTAGCACAAGAACCTGAAGCTGAGGAAGTTAAAGATGATGATGATCTCACAATCAACTTCAACGATGGCGAAGATCAACCTCCACCTCAGTAACCCATTATCAATTCTCCAACAGTTGAACTGAGTCTACCGAGGGAGATTAGAGCTCATCACAACCATCCGCTAGACATCATTGTTGATGATGTTCATAATTTGGTGATGATGCAAGGTCAGCTCAACAGGATAACAAGTCATCCAGCTTTCATCTCATTGATTGAACCCAAGAAGTTTGAAGATGTAGAAGGAGATGATTATTGGATGATTGCAATACAAGAGGAGTTGGATCAGTTCAAGTGCAATGATGTTTGGGATCTAGTCCCTAAGCCTAAAGGGAAATCAATTATCGAAACCAAATGGGTTTTCAAGAACAAGCTAGATGAAGATGGATTTGTTACCATGAACAAAGCTAGGCTTGTTGCGCAAGGCTACAATTAGCAAGAAGGCATTGATTATGATGAAACTTATGCCCCTGTAGCCTAGCTTGAAGCTATTTGAATCTTGTGTCCTTTCGTATCTCATATGAACTTCAAATGATTTCAAATGGATATTAAGAGTGCAATCCTAAATGTATTCATTCAAGAAGAAGTCAATGTTCGCCAGCCTCCTGGCTTTGAAGATGTGAAGAATCTTGAGCCTTAAAATTGAAGAAAGCTCTCTACGGATTGAAGTAGGCTCCAAGAGCTTGGTATGGGAGGTTGACTAATTTCTTAATCAACAAAGGCTATGAAAGTGGGAAAGCAGATAGAACTCTATTTATCAAGCAAAGAAAAGAAGATGTGTTGTTGGTCCAAATATATGTTGATGATATCATATTTGGAGCAACTGATGAGAAGCTGTGCAAGGAATTCATCAAGCCGATGAAAAGTGAGTTTGAAATGTCCATGATGGGAGAGCTCATTTTTTTCCTTGGTCTTCAAATTAAGCAGACTGAAGATGGAATCTTTATCAATCAAGTGAAGCATGCCAAAGAAGTCCTGAAGAAGTTTGACATGGAGCATTCGAAGCCATTGTCCACTCCCATGGCCACCGATACTATCTTAAGTAAAGATAAAGCTGGAAAACTTGTAGAAAGCAAGTTCTACAAAGGAATCATTGGTTCTCTTCTTTATCTTATAGCTAGTAGGCCATACATACAGTATGTTATGTGCTACTGTGCTTGTTATCAAGATGATCCCAAAGAATCTCATTTAGCAACTGTAAAGAGAATTCTCAGGTACTTGCAAGGGTCTATTGAAGCAGGTCTATGGTATCCCAACAGTTTTGATTACACTCTGAGAGGATTCACATATGCTGACAATGGAAGATACAAGTTTGATAAAAAAAAGCACCATGGGAGGATTCCATTTCTTTGGAGAATGCTTGGTCTATTGGTATAGTAAGAAGCAAACTTCTGTTGCGCTGAGTATATGGTAGCAGGAAGTTGTGTGGCACAACTGCTATGGATTAAGTAGTAATTGAAGAATACGGTATAAAGTTAAAGTGTCTCGAACTTATTTGTGATAACAAGAGTGCAATTGACCTATCCAAGAACCTAGTTCAGCATGGCATGATGAAGCATGTCAACATCAGACATCACTTTATTAGAGATCATGTGCTAAGGGGAGATGTCAAGCTGGAGTATGTTCCTTTAAAGGAACAACGTGTTGACATATTCACCAAACCATTGCCAAAGGAACAATTCAATAGCTTGAGGAAGCTCATTGGTATGGCGAAGACGCTGTAATGAAGAAGAAGAAATCAGAAATCAGAAATTTGGTTATGTGTTGAAGATTAAGTCTTATTTCAGTAAGGAGATGACACATGTTTAACGCCTTTTAAAATTTAAAGTAACATTGTGAGATACAGTTGCGTGGCTAAAATCAAATTCTACGTTTTCAAAAAGACATGCTTTTGTAGTGGAACTATCTACAGTGAAACTCACCATTTTATTAAGTCAGTTTATCAAGTGTTAATCTCAGCGTTAATTCTCATCTTGAACTGAGAATGCACCACGTATCATCCCCATCTAAAGAGGTCTATAAAAGTTAAAGGAGATGAAGAGAGAGGGTACTTACTTTTGCGAATTCGAATCAATTTTGAGTTAAAGAACCCTAATTCCTTTTCTCTCAGAAACTCCTTTACTTTTCACAAATGGAGATCACTAGAACTACCTTCAGACTCAACACCACAACATTGAAGAAGCTCATTGTCAACACCAAAGGAAAGATGGAAAAGCTCACCTTAGAGGCTGGAACCCTTTTCACAAAGGTGGATTGGGCTGATAATTTGGAGTTTGGTTCTATCTATGAAGTCGATTATGAGAGTCTTCTCAGAATTCGAAACTTGTATAGGGTCATCAAGTAGCAAAGACTGAGTTCCTTTCTACAGATGGAAGGATCTACTATTATCGAACTGATTAGGGCATTCTACTCTCACCTCTACACTATTCAAAGTCTCAATGACATCTTGCTAGTAGAGTTTGGAGGAAAATCAACCCTAATTTGCTCTAGGACGATTGGGAGCATTTTGAATCTACCTCACAAAGGTACTCAGCTCCGTAGGACTGGTGATGAGCACTTGGTGGTCATCCTTGAAGATTGGGAGCTCCCCACCAACTACGTTTCTAGACAGCAAGTGGGATGAGTTGGACCGCAAGAGCATGCCACGAGCTAGTGGTGAAGCTGCTGCTACCAAAAACTTGATTAGTGTCCAGCTGTACAGATTTTGAGAGGTGTGTGGCCTACCAAATGGTAGAGGGTAAGAGGCTCAATTAGCCTATGGTGATTCTTCATCACTTGACAAAGCTAACTAAGGTCTACCACTATGGTTACTTCATCACCGAATTGATGAGGGTAGTGAAGGTGGACATTGCATAGTTTTTGGGGGAGTCCGGTGATACAATGCTGCCGATGAAGAAGAAACTTGACCTTAATCACTTCACCAAGTTGTGCCATGATTAGGTACATACTAGGTACAATAAAGCACAGTAAAAGTGAAAGCTTAAGTATATACCGACAGTATTACCTGTGGACATCCCAAAGGAGGAAGAAGATGGGTTTATGTTGGACTTCGAAAGAAGCGAGGACTCAAGCGACCATCTGGTAATCTCCAGCATCTTGGAGCAAGTAACCACCACCACTTCTTCTCACAAACCTAAGGCTACCTCTTCTAAGGCTCATAAGAAGAGCCCAGCCAAGCCAAAATCTGACGAAGTCCTTGCTCAGCCCTAAAGAAAAAATAGGGAAATGAAGGCCAAAACGAGTACTCAGAGAGAGGTTGGGGCAAACCAACAAGCTGAGCATTAGGCTAAGGAAAAAGAGGATGAGATTAAGGCTGAGGAAACCATGCACCAAAGAAAGCGCAAATTGGTCATATATGAAGAATCGGAGGAGCAGGGTGAGACTAAGAAATCAAAGGATGAGGACACTGTGAGTCCTAGAGCTGCCACTAAACTTAATGAAGTAATTGCCAAAGTTAAGGGCACTCAATGAAAGCGATCTGCGACCAACTGACCCCTGTAGAAGATTGTGCAGGTGGTGAGCAGTAATGAGGATGTTGGAGTAACCCTCAACCTTATTCGGGAAGAATTAGATCTTCATGATCCCAACATCCCCACACCCAATTTTACGCAAACTAAGGAAACCTCTACTCAGTTTGAGATACATTAGGCTAACCCATCCTTGGGTCAAACAGCTAACTAGGAGGTACCTCTAAATCCGACCCCCCTTTCTTCTGTAAATCCTCAACCAACTGAAATACCTTCCTCTATAAATTCACCTCCTCCCAATATTATAAATTCCCTTACCATTATACCTTCCTCTACTATTAATAACCAAAATTCCCCAGTAAATATCTCTTCTTCTCCTACTAAAAGTCATGATTCTTTCTCTCCCCGACCTTTTTTAGTAAATAATACTCAAACTTCTACCTCTTCTCTTCCCCAAACACAAACACAAACAAAAACCCAAACACAAACACAAATACAAACCCAAACACAAACACAAACCCAAATACAAACTCAAACCCAAACTCAAACACATACATGTATAGATATCATACCTTCCATTTCTCCCAAAAAGATCAAAACCATTCCTTTACTTCTTGAAATGTACAAACTTCTAAACCTACCCTTCCTTCAAACCCATCCTCTACCCCTCTAACCCCTCTGTTAGGGAAGTTTCTAATGTTGAGAACTCTACTCAATAAGGAAATGCAAGTGGTCAGAGTACTAAGGCAAATTTTATAGCCCGTGAAATACCTGAGCCCAACAATGAGCCAGTCCAAGAGGACATGGCTGATCTTCTATCTTAGCACAAATTAGAAAGTTGGCAAGAGAGAAATTCCCAACTCTTAAAACTGTTGCTGAGTTGGATGGAGCAGTTAGCAACTTGCTACTGTCTCAGGAATTGACGGGCTTGTCTTCCAAACCCATGGCTATGCTACCTGAGTTCAAAAAATACATAAGCTTGCCTACTGAATCTATCTACTTTGAGGAGTTTGAGAAGATTCAAGGTAGTTTGTTTGTGATTCAGAATCATTTAGTGAAGGAAAGCACCAAAAGTTTGTTAGATAAGATGGCCTTAATCCTAACTGGATTATCGGAGTCTGCACCCCAGCTTGAGGTAGCAATCTCGTCTATCCCCACATCTATTAAACTTGCTAACATTGTTGTAGGAAAGATAAAGGGTAGCGCGGATGTTTCTGCTGAGCAGCTAAGTTCCTTGAGTTCCAATATGGAAACTCAACTAACACATCTCCATAAATTCGATGAGGAACAAGCCAAGATCAAGAAGAGCACCGATCGACGAATTGAAAATGTGCTCAAGGAGGTCAAGACTACCAAGGACATAGGCCACAACATCGCTAAGCTTTTGGAGACCTAGTCCAGATTGCTAATGAACCATGATGATAAGCAAGATCAAGTGTTGAAGTTGCTGACTAAGATCTCGAGCAAAATGGACAAGAAACCTATGATAAATTTCGACTCTCTTCATTCCAAGATTGATAATATCTGCAGAGATGTCAATGAGAACACAAACTCAAAGATCTCAGCATCTCAGAATTTTTTTATCACTGCCATGGGAAAAATCTTCAGTGCTAAGTCTTCCTCCTATTGAATCTCATTGCTTAAAAACCGACATGACTATTCACACCAAGCTGAATGTCATTAAGACCAAGGTGGAAGATTTACTGAAGAATGTGGGAACTCTGGTGACAACTGAAGAGCTAGACGCTAGAGATATAGACTTTATCGTAGGGTGTTTATCTTCAATATGCCTCAAGATCATTGATATAGTGGCCAAGCTGAAGATAACATTGTCTATAATAGACTTTTGGGCTTTCTTTAATGTTTTCAACAGTTTGCGTGCCAAGGATTTGATCAGATTGCTCACCTATCTAGATGCCATCACCTACTTCTTTCTGAGCTGGATGATTAAGAATTTTTTACTTCCAAAGGCAAGAAGCAGCTAGAAGAAGAGATCTCACAAAAAATTATTGGCCATCAAGCGGACTTCCAAACTACCCTTGACTGCTTTAATGTTTGTTTAGAGCAAGTTATTCAAGGATAGATATCAATGGGAGAGATGGTAGCTGAAGAAGCCCTCAAGTGGAAAATGTTGATAAAGGGACCTTCAAAGGTGACCACAATATCATATTCCGCTTCATCAATAGCCTCAATTTCAGCAACAAGCAAAGCTAAATCAAGACAAGACTGGATCTTCCTCTTCAAAGCATAGAAAATAAACCATGTACCTAGTAGTAGTAGATAGACTTGTAATAGGACTTAGAATTGTAACCTTAGCTCAGAACATGATTTATAAACTAACTAAGTATATTTTGATTAATGAAATTACAAGTTCTATCTCAAGTTAGGATCTTCTTAACTTTAAATTTTTAAGTTGTATGTATGTTTCTACTGTGAGTTGATAATATGATGCAGGAACTCATACAAAGAGACCAACCTCAAAGAAAAGGTGAAGTTAGACAATGTTCCAAAATGAAGAAAAATCCTCTGAGTATGGGGGAGCTGAGCTACTTAAAGAAGACTCACTCAGTATGGGGGAGTTCAAGCTGACTAAGGGAAGTCACTCAACATGAGGGAGTCTTACATCACCTTTCTGGGTAAATTTGATATCTCTAAGCTATTTTATTCAATTAATCTCTTCTACTGCCTAGTTTGCTATCTGTCAAAAATGGGGAAGACTATTGAACCCAAGTTAATAGTACTTCACAATACTTAAACGTTTTGGAAATAGCAAACTGTCTAGAATAGTGAAATTAATTGAGTACTAAGTATACTCTTAATTAATGAAGCTGACTTGAGTTTGCAGAAGGAAAAACAACTCAGCTTGCTAAGTAATTAATTAAGTTACGGCTTAGAGTAGGAAAAGCTGAGTCTATGCTGAGTACTAGATAGTTTAGAAAAACATCAACTCAGTTGTGCTGAGTTAGCTTTTATTAATTAAAAGCTATATTGTTTGACACTTAGAGAAATAAATGACACTTGTACTGCTAATATTTTCTGTGAGAAAAAAATATTCTTTAGATGCTTTTCAGGTTAAAAAGCATTGAAATTAAAGAAGACTTCTAGTAGTCCTCACAAGATAAAAGATGTTAGTACGGAATATTGGAGATTCCTCACTAAAGTCCAAGGCAAAAGGAATTCTCTGACATGAGCCGTTTCTTAGTGTCTCCGCGCGACTCTACAAGCATCAGCAATGTCAACCAATCTCAAGATTCCACGTTGAATTTTGCGTGCCTCTCTAACATATCAATTTGCTTGAAGATAAATGAGATTTTGTCAATGGAATTTTATCGCGCCTCAATGTTTGAAATTTTTATCTCTAAACGTCTTGGAATCTGTCTCCAATGGGAAGATTTGAAAGATATGAAGAGAAGAGAAATTGAAGAACCGCAAGGATGAAAAGTTTGTAATGGCTACTTTGTAAAGCTTCAAGTATAAATAGATTATTGGAGAAGACATTCAAACTTGGTGAATCCCCTTGAATTTCTTTAAGAGCTGAAACTCTGCACAAATATTCATAACTTTAAGAAATTCCAAATTCAAGCAATTAGCAAATAACCATCGTCTTAATCTGTTTGTAATAGAGAGAATCACTCTTAGATTTTACATTTTCAGGATTCAACAATTTATAAGTTTAATTCAGTTCACAATTCTTTTATTCAAATCTGAGTGTTAGTTTGGGAAGGGGACCCAAACTGTGTTGAGTGGTAGTTAGAAAGAAAGGTACTTTATGTAAAACTGTCTACCCGTTGTAAAGGCTGCTCCACCTAAGTAAGGAAAGATCACTGGTGGATTTAAGCTTGGAGAAGGTATCAGGGGACTAAAGGTAGGCTCGGGGTTGAACCAGGATAAATTAGGTGTTGAAGTTCTTACTTTTGTATTAACCTTTTATTGCGTTCATCTCATCCATCATTCTTTCCATCTTAAAGTATTTTTGATTGAAAAACCAATCCGTACTGAGTAGAGTACTAAGCAAGCGATTGAAGATAAACTATCCAGCTAAGCTGAGCAATTCATAAGTGTTTAGACCCGCTCAGCACAACATCACTCTGCACGAATCTAAAAACTTAACTTAGTTTAAATATTTTTATAAATCCAAAAAGTAACCACGAAATGCATTCACCCCCCTCTGCAGTTGTTTATAAGCTATCGAAGGATCAACAAATTTCAATATAAACAGGGGTCCAATAAATAATTTGATGGGGTATATATTAAACTCATCTATTTATTCGTACCTTATTTAAAAAAAAAGTGATTGCCCTGGGCATTGAATTTCCCTTTTCCATTTTATTCTTGCATCTTAACACTACCTCAAATTTCAGTACTAATATATGTAGATGTGTTAAGTTTACATGAAAGTAGCTTAGCCTTATTGGTTGGGCAACACCTATTTTACTCTAGTTGTTTTTTTAAGTTATTTTTCCCATTTCTTAAAATTTTCTTTCAATGTTTTCTACTTCTTTTTCATTTTTCTTTTTTCATCTTCCTTTCTTCATTTCTCTAATTCCTCCTTTCTTCTAATAAATGTGACGTTCCGAGTATCGAGGGATCATACACCTTTGCAAGAAAACCCACTTGATCATCTAGAGTCATTGGGTTCCAAATTGGTCTGAAATAATGAGGGTAAAGGTTCTTGGATGAGAAGCCAATTTTAGGTCAACCTATAACAACTCTATACTCCGGAATTCTATGAGGTCACACACATTGGACCTTCACCGGACTAAAAAAAGAACTAACAGACAAGGTCTATACTGAGAATAAAAGAATAGTCAAGTTCATTTGGATGGACTATTAAATGGTCACACCAAATACATATTTGAAAGAGGAATTGGAAAAATGCAACTGGTGGAGCAAAGGAAATTTTTTTAGTTGCGAGTGGTCCCCACGAACACTGTTGCTTGCAAGAACGGGCTTGCGTGGTAGCCATGCAAGCACAAGAGTGTTCACGGGTCTCAAGCACACCCTAGCTCATATTGGAAATCCTGCAAGGCCTCGCTTGTGGAACAAGGGAAGAAAATATGGGCTTCCCTTGGAAGTTACGTACAACCCGCCCAAGCGAGCTGTGCTCATGGGTCAAACCCATGGAGCATGACCTCCACACGGTGACCTACATATTGGATGGGTTCTCATTGGTCTAGCAGCCACTTGTTAACTAATGAGTTCTCCCTCCTCGTGAGGTTTTAGTCGGTGGGGTTCATGTGGACTTGTCATAAAAGCTATCCTAGTTTGGAGGCTTGTGCTAATAGAGTGTTATCCGATTGCTCTGAGGGATCACTCTACAACATCAAAGGAAAGCATGCATTCACTAGTAATGCTTTATACTTAGATGCAATGTTTCTTTTAATAAATTTTATAAACCTAATGAATCTATGGAACATTTTAATTAAGATTATATCAATCATTCAATGCTTAGGAGTTCATTTTAGATTAATTTTGAGTTTTGAAATTCTGCCATGCTAGTTAGCATGTTCATTACCTCCCTTAGTTAATCTTAAATGGTATCAGAGCCTATCTTATGCTATGGATGATTGATAATAATATATTGAAATGATATAATCTATGAATTGATTAAAGATGCTTTACATGACTTAGGCTTCAATTCCTGTTATAGAAAATGATGTGATAACTAGATTAAGGTTTTGCTCAAACTTAGTCTAGGTGATTATCATATAATTAACAATGTTTTACTACACGTGTAAATGCTTTAAATTGAGGGTTGTCCAGTACTTCACTCGATTAAAAGAAGAAAATCTTTAAATCATAATTAGCTATGGTATAACGAATCGAAGTACCCATGCTATTTTGGAAAGGATTGGACTTGGCTACTCATTTACTTTAAGGGGGCTTCTCCTACCTGGAAATCTCTATCGATATTAGGTTCAAGCATACCGAAGGGACTTTTGTAAATTAATCAATTTATAGTATGAGAATTGGATTTTGTATATGGTTTTACTATTGTAGTTTAAGTTGTTAAATTAAAACTATCAAAAATGGGTGCAAGAACGTAAACATGAACCTTCTTTCTTTTGCATGCTATGTGGAGTCTTGGCATAATGGAATGATTATGATGTACTAGTCTTGAGCATGATCATTTAGACTAATAATTCCGAATAGCTTGGAATTATTGTTATCATAATCATATCATTCGTTAAGTCCTCGACTAGGGCGAGACTAGCTGTGCCAATGAAATCCCTATAACAATATAAAGGTGGTAATTAGTCTTCCTGTCATAAGTCATGATACGAACCATATTAACGGATGTAATAATATGTACAACATGCTTTCCCTTAACATGTAATTGACCATGAGACTAGATAGAGTTAAAGCCTGCCTTAACCAAAATGGGTTAGTTATCCATATCATTGGAGCTAATGCTAGATTAGAGACATATTTGAGGAGTTGTACAATTGGGTACGCATGTTTCGAGAAAGTGAACTCAAATGGACTAGCAATTGCATGGAATGAAAATGGACGGGTTCTAACCATGGCTGTGTATTGTGGTTTGGCTTGCTATAGCATAGTTCACCATAGATGAGTTATGGATGCTACCTACTAAGGAAAATAGTTCAACCATATTTCCTGAACTCAATAGAATGGGTTATTTTCATGTCGATAAAAAAGTAGGAAAAATGTATTTAATTATAGACCTTCTATTAAATGCATGTATATATACTAATGTTTGAACAATTTCTATCTTTTATCTAGGTTGGTATGATCACTAACGAAAACACTTGTATTGATAATATTCCTCTTAATAATTTAAAGCATGGTGTTTATAACTTCAATGAGTGTTTTGGTATTGTCAAAAGAGTTCTTTGAAACTATTATCTAGATTATGTTCTAGACAATCCAATTCCAAACATCCCGGAAAGAATGCTTTTGCATGCAAGATGAATGACTATGAGAGGCATAAGGGAAACTGTGATTTTTTTGCAAAGCTCATGTTAGACAACATGCTATAAAAGTAAAAACATGTGTACAAAGATTTCAATTTAGAATCCATGATTCATCATCTCAACTAAGTGGAATGTCTACAAAGCATACTATTCCATGGTAAATTACAAGGAGACACCTCGGTAGTTGAGTTGGTCATATAGGTATATGATAACTCTAGCAGGTAAAGGAGCTGGATATAATGTACAGTGAGAAATCTTTGAGAGAATTGGTATTGAGGGGATTACCCGATAAATAGGATTCTTTCAAGGATATGCTTAAGGATTATTCTCCTAACTATACTTTTGAGTTACCTAATGGACTTGCTCCAAATATTTGAGATTGAGTTTATAAATAAACTCAAGGAACAAGTAAATGGTGAGAACCTTAAGTTGAAGAAACTTAAAGATTTAAAAGTCAAGAGAAAGCTCATAAAGCGGCTGGAGTTGAAAAGGGAAAATGTTTCTCTTGAAATAAACTCATCAGATAATAATGAGAGTTCATTCTCGAACTTATAAAGGTATGTTCATACAAGAGAGTTTCTCTACACATCCTAATGAGTCTACATGAGTATTGGATACTAGTTGTGGTACTCATATCTGTAAATCTATGCAGGGTTGCAAAATAATAAGAGGCTTGGAAAGAGGGAAATGGACCTAAGAGTTAGAAATGGAGCACGAGTTGCTACAAAAGCTGTAGGGACATATAGCCTTCATTTTCCTAGTGGCCTTGTTTTAGTTTTGAACAATTACTATTACATTCTTACTGTTACTAAAAATATTATTTTCTTTGCATGTTTAGCAATAAAAAGATTTGAAATTTTATTTTCACATAATAAATGTCTAATTCAAAATGATAATATTCTTTATGCTTGTTGGATGTGTTTGAATGGCATTTATATTTAAGATACTAAAATTGAAATTCTAAATATGAACATATCTAAGAAATTGAAGTTTGATAATGAGAAATCTTCATACTTGTTGCATTGTCAAGAGAAAGCTCATAAAGCGGCTGGAGTTGAAAAGGGAAAATGTTTCTCTTGAAATAAACTCATCAGATAATAATGAGAGTTCATTCTAGAACTTCTAAAGGTATGTTCATACAAGAGAGTTTCTCTACACATCCTAATGAGTCTACATGAGTATTGGATACTAGTTGTGGTACTCATATCTGTAAATTTATGCAGGGTTGCAAAATAATAGGAGGCTTGGAAAGAGGGAAATGGACCTAAGAGTTAGAAATGGAGCACGAGTTGCTACAAAAGCTGTAGGGACATATAGCCTTCGTTTGCCTAGTGGCCTTGTTTTAGTTTTGAACAATTGCTATTACATTCTTTCTGTTACTAAAAATATTATTTTCTTTGCATGTTTAGCAATAAAAAGATTTGAAATTTTATTTTCACATAATAAATGTCAAATTCAAAATGATGATATTCTTTATGCTTGTTGGATGTGTTTGAATGACATTTATATTTAAGATACTAAAATTGAAATTCTAAATATGAACATATCTAAGAAATTGAAGTTTGATAATGAGAAATCTTCATACTTGTGGCATTGTCATCTAGGCCATATAAATGAGACTTGCTTAACTAAGTTACACAAATGTGGTCACTTGGGCTAAATGAATGGGTTCCTATGGGGCATGCAAACCTTGTTTCAAAGGAAAGATGACAAAGAAACCTTTCAAAGGAAATGGTCAGCGTGCAACAAGCACTTTGGAAATAATACCCTTTGATTTATGCAGTCCAATGAGTGTTAGGACACATAAAGGTTTTGTCTACTTCATAACCTTCATTGATGATTACTCACGATATGGTTTAATGAGGTACAAGTCTGAAAGTTTTGAGAAATTCAAAGAATTCAAAATCGAAGTTGAGAAAAGCTTGGGAAAGTATCAAGACACTTCGATCTGATTGAAGTGGTAAATAATTGAGCCAAGAGTTTCAAGATTATCTAAGGGATGATTGTATTTTATCCCAATGGATACCTCCTTATACACCCAAACACAATGGAGTATCAAAAAGGAAAAATAAAACCCAACTTGATATGGTTTGATCTATGATGAGCCAAGCAAAACTTAGCATATCCTTTTAGGGTTAGGCAGTTGAGAGTGCAATTTATATTCCAAATAGGGAATCTTACAAATCAGTTGATCAAACACCATACAAAATGTGATATGGTAAGAATTTGGCCCTTTCTCACCTGAGAGTTTAGGGATGTCCTGCTTATGTTAAAAGGACTAATTCAGATAAGCTGGGTTTCAAATCTAGTAAGTGTTTGTTTATAGGTTACCCTAAGGAGACTATGGGTTACACCTTTTAAGATCCGAAGTAACAAAGGTACTCGTATTTAGGAATGCCCGGTTCCTTGAGAAGGAACAAGTACTTACGAAAGCTCGTGGGAGAAATCTTGAGCTAGGTTCTTAAGAAGATCAAATATACAATCAATTAATTGTTCTACACCTGTTACACAAGAAAGTGTAAGCATGGAACAACCTATTATAATACTGACATTGCGTACGTAAGGTGGGCTCCAATTGCTCCTGAAAGATATGGCTATTTTATCACTGATGATAAACACATCTTTCTTATGGAAGATGACGAGCCTAACACTTACAAGGAAGGAATGGAAGGCTCAGAATATGACAAATGGTTTACATCCATGAAATCAAAGATGGGTTCCATGTACGAAAATCAAGTATGGAACTTATTTGATGCTCCAAGTGGGATTAAGCCAATAGGATGCAAGTGGGTTTTCAAGAGAAAAATTGACATGGATGGTAATGTAATTCCCTATTAAGGCTAGTTTCAAAGGGTTATAGTAAAAAAGAAGGTATCGATTATGATGTAACCTTTTCACCAGTATCCTTGCTAAAGTCTATCAAAATACTCCTTTCCATCACTACTCATTATGATTATGAGATATGGTAGATGGATGTGAAAAATTTCATTCCTTAATCGGAACCTCAATAAAGATGTATACATGATAAAACCCAAAGGTTTTACATCTCAGGATGGCTTGCAAATGCCCATTTATGGATTTAAGCAAGCATCAAGGAGTTGGAATATTAGGTTTGATGAGATAATCCAAGAAATTGGTTTTGTGCCAAATGCTAATTAACCCTGTGTACATAAGAAGGTTAGTGGGAGTGGGGTCGTTTTCCATATATTATATGTTGATGACATATTATTAATAGGAAACGATATTCCTTTTCTTCATATAGTTAAGTAATGGTTGTCAAAGAAGTTCTCCATGAATGACCTTAGAGAAGTAGCTATTATAATTGGTATAAAGAACTACTACGACAAATCCAGGAGGCTGCTAGGTCTTTCTCAAAGTACATACATAGATAAGATTTTGGATAGTTTTAACCTAAGCATTCAAGAAAGGGTTATCTTCACATGTCTCACAAGATTAACCTTTCTAAATCAAAGTGTCCGAGAACACAAAAGGAGAGACTACGTATGAATGGATTTCCTTATGCTTCAAAAATAGGATCCATCATGTATGTTATGGTATGCACTCTACAAAATGTCTCACATGCCTTAAGCGTCATGAGCAAATTTCAATCTAATCCAGGTGAGAAGCACTGGATGACCATAAAAACTATCCTCAAGTACTTACAAAGAACAAAGGATATGTTTTTAGTTTATGGAGAAAGTGATCTATTTTTGAAGGGATTCAATGATGTGAGTTTTCAATAAGACAGGGATGATTACAAGTCCTAGTTAGGATATGTTTATATGTTAAATGGAAGGGCAGTTATTTAGAATTGTTTAAAAAAAGATGCAACCACTAATTCAACCACTAAATTTGAGTATATAGCTGCTTCTGAAGAAGCTAAGCAAGATGACTGGCTAAAAAGATTTATTGATGATCTTGGTGTGGTATCTGGCATTGTAAATCTAATAGTGGTCTATTGCTATAACAATGGGGCTATTGGTCAAGCAAAAGAGCCACAGTCTTGTCAGAGAAACAGACATGTACTCAGAAAATACAATCTCATTCAGGAGATAGTTGCTAGAAAAGATATAAGCTTAGAATACATCCGTATTAAACAAAATCTAGCTAATGGGCTAACAAAGCCATTAACTCAAGTTAAGCATAATTACCATGTTAATGAGTATGGCATGAAGCACATGGGCAATAGGCTCTAATGCAAGTGGGAGTTTGTTATATATGATGCATGCCCTAGAGGAAATTAGGGTGATATGTCTTTATTAGTCACTAATGTACAAAGAATTTTGGATTATTGTTTATCAATAATAAGGCACCTTTGTTATATATTCGATGATCTTTTCTAAATTATGTAACTTGTTGGTATTATATATATGCTATTATGTATGTATATATATTCGTTGATATAATAAGACAAAGTCAGTGACTTTTTCATAGCTTGAAAGTGCAAGGACATAGTGGGAGTAATGTGGGGTGAGAATTGCACACACATGTAATTATGGAAAAGTCTAAATATCTCTAGTCATAGTTTGATTGATAGTGAACATTAATGAAGTAGACAGAATATCATGTGTAGGCTTACTCCTTAGATTGAATCCAAGCAACCGATCTCACAAGCTAAAAGTGGTACCTTGAGTTAACACATGAATGTATTTGGGTAATACATTAGATATTGTTATAAGATAGACACTCAGAAATAATTATATCCATGTGTTGGTGTCATGTCTTATTGCAATAGTAGTGAGAGTATCCTCCAACCTAAGATATTGGTTACGTTGTGCTGAAGTTGCTATACTTTGTGTCATACTTATGCATACCCTGTTATTAAGATGATACATATGAATATAGGCATAGTGATGATTGTTCATTGGTAAGCTGAACAGTCAAGATGGGATTCAACCCTCCTGATATAGTGATATAATGGGATTAGTTCCTTAAGGCATCTTGTTTAAGTGATACACTCATACACCTATGATTAGAGTATGAGATTGATAGAATGGGTTTCTAATTAATCTTAGTACATAAAGGCGAGTGGTGTTCTTCATGAACAAGTATAATTCTGGGTTAGCTACGGTTATTACATGAGGTATTTTATTTGAATTGAATAAATGTGATGATACTTAACATGATGGAAGGAGTGTATTGTACTAGTTACTATTAAAGAATCGGATCAAGTCATGAGCACGTAACATTCAGAGAATCGAGGGATCATATGCCTTTGCTAGAAAACTCATTTGATCATCTAGAGTCATCGAGTTCCATATCAATCTAAAACACTAAGCCTGAGGTTCCTAGATGGGAAGCTATTTTTAGGTCAACCTCTAGCGACTTTATAATTCAGGATCCTATGAGGTCACAAACATTAGACATTCACTAGATAAAAAAAGAACTAATAGACAGGGTCTATACCGAGAATAAAAGAATAGTCAAGAGGAATTAGGAAAATGCAATTGGTGGAGTAAAGAGAATTTTTCTTATTGCGAGTCTGCCTCGCGAACACAGGTTATTCCCAGGAAGGGGCCTGCACAATAGCCACACAAGCATAAGAGTGCTCACGAGCCACCAGCATCCGCTAGCACATGCTAGTGGGCTGTAGGCTCGCTAGCACATGCTAGTGGGCTGTAGGCTCGCTAACACATGCTAGTGGGTTGTAAGCCCACTAGCAAGGCCTCTCTTGTGGGACAAGGGAAGCCCATATGCTAGCCCAAGTAGGTTGTGCATGTGGGTCAGACTTACAGAGTATGGAGCTCTGCACAGTGACCCGCATGTGGGATGGGATTTCCCCATTCTACAATGCTTAAAGGGGAGCATTTATGCTCTCCTTACTTTGATAAATGGCAGTTTAATTCCTCCTTTCTTCTACACTTCAGTTCAACCTTCCTTTTGAGCTTGACTCCTTTTCTCTTACAAATTGTTTTGCGATCCTCCTCAAGTTTCTCTAGTATTTGGAAGATTTCTGTTGAAGGCTTATTCTTAGTTTGGAGAAGAGCCTTTGTAGTTATTTTTGGGTTGTTCTACGAGTGGTATAGTAGCCACTTTTTAATTAATGAGTTCTCCCTCCTCATGAGTATTTGGAAGAATTCTTTTGAAGGCTTATTCCTAGTTTGGAGAAGAGCCTTTGTAGTTATTTTTGGGAAGTTCTACGAGTGGTATAGTAGCCACTTTTTAATTAACGAGTTCTCCCTCCTCATGAGCTTTTGGTCGTTGGGGTTCGTGTGGACTTATCATAGAGATTGTCCTAGTTTGGAGGCTTGTGCTAATAGAGTGTTGTCTGATTGCTATAAGGGATCACTCTACCACATCAAAGGAAGGAACACATCGTCTTGTAATGATCTATACTATTCGGCCATGCCAGTTCGCTAGTTCATTAGTTACCTTAATTAACTATCAGCTTTTATGTTGACGACATGGTGAGAGGAGAGGGAGCTGAGACACCTTTTAGAGCCTACTTTGCCTTTCATTATACATACCCGTTGATGCCACCCACGTGTGTGCCTTAGATTTTTACCTTTAAGAATTCTACTTTAGAATATGATGATTTATCTAATACTTTGACTTTTTTGTGTAGATACCCATCACTGAGGAGGAGTAGTTGGCTCACGGGTTATTCTCGGTCCAGGATCTCATGATGGCTTAGGGTACACTTGTTATGGTAAGTTCTTACATTAAAATTCATTTTTCATCACAAATAGTAATATGTATGATAGTATTGATGTATGATTATGCATGTTCAAATTTATGCTGGTCAGTTATTTGACATGAATGTTTGTATGTTTTGATTTATTGGTTCCTCATGTAGATATTTACAGGCATGGAGCGTGATCGCCTTCGGATTGAGATTGTCAACCAGTTATGAGTTGAGGCTAAGGTGACTGAACTACGAGATTGGTTGGCTGCTTTTATGGTGATGAGGGAGGTAGCAAAGGCAAGGGCATAGGATCGATCCAGCATAGTCATGGACCTTAGAGGTTTCATATCTAGGCTTAAGGCCAACATACAATTATGGACGGAGATGTGTAGTGGAGCGTAGGGACTAGAGACTCATTTCGGGTGGCAGAGCGATGATGGTTTTGGTCTTAGTCATGGGCCAGACCTTTATAGGCTCACCTCCGGGGGCAAGTACCTTCCTTGGGCTCTCCATGATGGGGTCACCCTTGGACTCGAGCCTTATGTTATCGAGGAGGAGGAGGAGGATAATGGGGAGGAGGATGATGAGGAGGGTTATGAGAAGGAGGAGACTGATGATGGTGATGATAGCAGTAGCGACGGGGATGAGGGGGCCCTGTACTGGATGCAACATCTTAGATTTTCTTTCACTTTATTTTGGTTTGTTTCTTGATGTAACTCGTACATTTGACATACTTTCATCTTTTATTAGAACTTTGTAGCTCTTTTATGACTTTATAATTATAAAAGTCTTATTCTTTTTATGATGGTCTTGTACTTTGCCACATAAAATGCCCATCTTTGGAATTTTTTGCACGCGAAAGAGGAAAAGGACCCGGGCAAACCACTACTAGGGATGGTTGGAGGAACTTCAGGGGCTCATTGACCCACACAAGCGTGATGGGGCTATTTTACGAAGGGAGTATATCGAGGAGAAATTACAATAGAGGAGAGGAGGCCACTGATACCTGTTGGTGCAACAAGGAAGCAAAACATGGCCTGGTTTTATCTATGCTTTTGGATGCTTCATTATAATACATATTTACTAACTTTTATTTATGAATTGCAATGTATGAAACATCAAATCAAACTGCTATGAATTAATTATTATATAGCGTTATTTGTGTTGTTCTTTGCATTACTGCACACGAGCACTCAAAATAAATATACTCGTAAGAATTCAGCACTAATGATCTTTTTTAAATAAAATTAATGAAGGTACAAAAGTTCATGACACAAAATATCCAATGACCTAACCCCTATTACCAAAAAACCTCTTAGTTTTTTTATTGGCATCTCACTAGTTTCACTCATTGCCCTAAATTTTTTCCAAGCCCTTTTTTATTTTTCACCTTAACAAATTGATCAATAAAAGAATACCCTAACTTTTTCTCAATTGTATGAAGAAGGATAGTTTATGGGCTTGCTACATGATTTCTTTTAATCATAGTTTTGCTTTTCATAATTTAGTTCTTTTCCTAAACATGATAAAGCTTTAGTTGGTGTTGGTTGATCGGGTTCACGAACTCATTGTCGTCTATGTACATCACTTTGATTGGTCTTTTACTAAGGACCTTCTTGATTACGAATGAGCTTTCCCAATTGGGTCTGAACTTCCACCTAGCATCGATATTGGAGGGTTTTAATTGCTCTAAGACCAAGTCCCCCGCTTTCAAGGGCTGCTTTTAATGCTTGACCTTGCTGTTGTAAGCTCTCACCATGCTCTATTGATACATCTAGAGGTGATCTAGGGCCTTCAAGTGATGCTAATCAATCATGTTCAATTACTCCAATCTGGCTTTTGCCTAATTCGACTCTTTTAGCTTGGTTTCCATGGCTACCCTTAAGGATTAGACCTCAATTTCTACTAAGATAATGGCTCCCATCTCATAGACTAAAGAGAAGGGAGTTTGGTTTGTTAAAGTGCTTGCACTAGTTCTATACTCCCAAATCACAAACGGAAGCTTATTTGCCCAATCACGATAGGCAGTCACCATCTTGGACAAAATCTTCTTGATTGATTTATTTGTTGTTACCTCTGCCTCATTAGCTTGAGGTATATAGGGAGACTAGTGGTGATGCTCAATATTGTACTTCTTAATCAAATTGGTTGTTGCCCCTTGACATCGAACGTCTTTGTCGGACATAATTTGATGAGGCATCCCATAGCGCGTAAAGATATGCTTCTTAATGAACTTTACCATTTTTTGGTGGTTATATTGGTGAAAATTCGGCCTCCACCCACTTCGAGAAGTAGTCAACCGCCATAATAATGTATCAATGCTCATTAGTTGAAGAGGGTTCGATCTCACCAATAATATCAATATCCCCCACCAAGAATGGCCAAGGAGTTGGAAGATTGTGAGGATCTGACGGAGGCAAATGATTGATGCCCCCATAGATTTGGCATTCGTGGCATTTCTTCATCTTGGAGATGTAATCGGCTATCATTGTAGTTTGAAAATAACCCTAGTGGTGGATTTTCTTTGCTAAGGCCAAGGTATTCATATAAGGGTCGTAGTCTCCCCCATGGGATTTTTTCATGATAAGAGAAGCTTCCTTTTCCGAAAGGCATCAAAGAAGCAAACAATTGCTAGTGCGCTTAAAGAGGTCATCAATGACAATCCTAAACTGAGAAGCCAGTTGATGAAGAGATAAGCTCTCTGAGTCTGTTGACCTTAGAGGGAATAATCCATTTTGTATAAATTGGACTATATCCCGATACCAATAATTCTCATCTTTGCTAATTGTGGCCAAGATAGCGTGACAATAAAAGGGCTCTTTTGTGCATTAAATTCCAATTTTAAGTATTTTACAGCTCCATTTCACGTAAAACATGTAATTGCACAAAAAAATAACTACATATCACATGTAATCTTTTAAAACGAAAGTAAAATCACCAAAAAATATACGTATTTGTGGAGAAATGTATACTAGAACAAGTGTTGTATCACCAGAGAATTATGGTGTTGTGGGAGACCATGATGTCCCGAATAGGGGTGTTAATAATCCAAGTGGTTTGCAAATAGTTCGATATTCAGTTCGGTCAAAGCTCATCCAAAGTTCGACTCTAGAGAACCCAACCTGAGTTCAGATCAGCTCGAGATATTAAGACAAGCTAAGCCTTCTAAGGTTCGGCTCGAAAGCTCGCAAACATGTTCGTGTAATTTTATTCTTAATAAATTAGATAAAAAAAATTATATGATTGATGAGTAAATAAGTAAAATGATGATTTTAATAAATATCACTTTCTTTTTCTTTTGTAGAGTAACATGAATATGGAAATAGTTCAAAAATAATAATAATTTTAATGTTGATTTAATTTAACGGCTCAAATGTCTACTCACATTTATTTGAATTCATTTTTTATTACTTGTAGTTATCAAACAAGTCCACTAATGGGTAATTTATGCATTTAAAATTTAAGGTTAAACTTCGAAAACATGCCCTGTAATTTTACTCATTTTCAAAAATATGTTTTGAGGAATTTTTTGAAAAAAGCATGCCCTATGATTTGTAACTGTTAATAAAAAAGGATTTCAAATTTTAATTACGTCATAAAAAGGGTAATCTAATTAATTTTGAACTGACTTTTTGAAGTTTAATTAATAAAAATATAATACACTTAAAATATAAAATTTAGAATTTTTTTTTGAGAACTACAAATATTTTTTTTTAAAATATTGTGGGATGACAACATTAAGAAAAACATAATAAAATAAAGAATTTCCAAGAATTACTCAACCTTTGATGTATAATATAAATAATATGATTAAGTTATAGGAATGTTAAATTGACTGAAATACCTTTTGTAACACTATTGTTTTTAATGAAAAAAATATTTTTTCCCTCTTTTTGCTAACGATGACAAATCACATGACATGTGTTAAATTAAGTTTGGAACATGATTCCACGTACTAATTCTTTGACTGAAGTTGATTCCAAACTCTCCTCTTTGACGTGGTTGGATGATTCCTGTAAGACAAAAACCGTAGCTATGGGGACTAGCCGTGTGATCAGCGTAGCCTCTCTGATGCTTAAGTTAGATTGGATTTAAGAGAGGAAGCAGGGAGTTTTTAGTGTTTAGAATACGTACCTTTGCGTGATGACCCAAAGGGTCCTTTTATACTCACTGAACGTCCCAAGTCTGATCCAAAGTGTGAATCATCTAGAGTTCTAGTTTGAATGAAACTTTATCATGATGATAGGATAAAGTTTATCTAAAGTTAGAGTTCCAATTATGGAGCTCTCTTTGGAGACTCAGAGTTTTAACTGAACTCTTTGCTCCCGAGGTGTCGAGGTCGGTTCAGGCGGATAAGCCGACTCAATTTGGTAGTCACTTGGACATTTCTCTGAGATCCGGGAAGACTTGATTTCTTCTAAATTTGGGGCGGATACAGTTTGCCTGGATGATTACCAAGGCTTTACTCTTGGGGCGGATGAGCTCCGCCTAGATTGGCAAGAACATTCCTAGCCTCATAGTACCATCTTTCCCTGCTCCAGGTGGATGTAGTCAGCTTGGGGGTTTTGCATGGCATGCACGTGCCTATCATTATTCATCTATGTTAACAGAAGTCCCCCATCAGTGTGAGAGCTTCTTCAGGAGCTTGTGTTTGGGATCCGCCTGGTCCAGGCGAATTTATCATTGGAGACACATGTCTAGGGCATACATATCATGAGCACCAAGGAGAAAATTCACGTCTTTTCAAATTTTGAACATGGGGTAGGCAGCGCGCCACGTGTCCCTCATGGGGAAAACATCCCCTCACATGTCCTTTCAACCCTATATAAGGGTTCCATTTTCCATTTTCACTATTTCCGCAACTTTTCTCTAACAAATTTCTGCAACTTTCTTCTCTGGTGATTTTGCGCAACTCTTCTCCATCAATCACCTTTTCTTTCCTCAAGCTTCTCCAATCAAACATTTTCTCTGTACAAGTAAGCTCCTATACTCCCCCTGCTTTGCTTTTATCCTTGGTTCATTATTATTTGTTGTTGTTCTTCTTTTCTTCATAAATGACTGCCCTGCTTAGTTCCTCCGCTGATCTTTTTAGTTGTTAATTTCCTTTTTTGTTTGCCCACTGATGCCTTGACCAATTCATTGGGAGAAGAATTTTGTGTTTTGTATCTCATTTTCCCACAATTTCTTGTATTATTGTTTAGAGCACTTGCTAGATCTGAGATGTTTATTTAATCGATATGAATGTTGTTTGCTTATTCTCCTTTCCATTTAGATCTGAAATACCAACGTAGGTAATTTGAATGTTGTTTGTGCCACCTCAAGCTAACTTAGGATTTTTTAGGATATCTTCTAACTGATTAGGTTTTAAACTAGGTGGTAATGACTGATTCCGCCTCGTCCACTAGTAGCCAATTTAGTAGGGAATTAGCTGAGGTGAACTCCAAGTACTTCAAATCTTTAAACGTAGATTTTACTGATTTTGTCTCAACCTCTAGGGAACCCCCACCAACAGAAGCCATATCCGAGCCCGGTGAGAGTCGAGCATCTCATAGCGAGTCCGCCTCATCCTCCCAATCATCTTCTGCCTTGGCCTAGGCTAAGATAGACGAGGAGATGGGCTTGTTTCCCCCAGTGCCACCTCAAAAATCCATTGGGGTATCGTGTCACGTTCGTAGGATGAAGAAGAGCGCGGATCGCCCTATGAGGCGGCATGTGGCTACCCGTTCTGAGACTGTGCCTAGAGGACAAGGAAAAATTAGGGAAATAGTAAATAAGTTTCCTCTGGTCGAGCTGATTGAGTTGATTCAAGATCTAGTTGACTTAGAGTTTGAGAAGGAAGTTTTCCCTTGGCTCAAAGAGTGTGAAGTGGTGCTTCCCTCCGAAGAACAGCGGATCACTCGCCCGCTTGAGGGGTATTTTGGAATTTATATGGACCAAATTTGGTAGGGCTTCGTTTATCCACTTCTCAAGGGTATAAGTGAAGTTTTGAGAGCTTTTTGCCTTAGCCCAGCTCAACTTCATCCCAACGCCTGGATAGATCTAGTTGGGCATTTTGACGCAGAGTTCTTCAGGCAGATTGCTTCATTGAGGAAGATCGCAAGTAAGGATTTATATCATTTTGCTCATCGAGGCAGCTTTTACAGATTCATGAACAAAGTAGACTGAGTCAAGAACTTCAAAAATTACTTTATCTTTATTAAACAAAAGGATCGCTTCCCCAGGTTTCCAACCGAGTGGAATCTTTCTCCAAACTTGGGTTGTAATTTTACCGGCTCAGATAATAGGGTAGAAGTTTTTAAGTCCCTTAAGAAGGGGATGTGGCTGTGCTAAAACATTAGCTGGGCAATGGAGAAAAACATAAGAATCATTGAGCCGGGCCAGCCGGATCCAATTTATCACTCCGGGCTCAAAGTTTTCCCAGGTATTTACTTATTTTTCTTTCTTTTCAATGTTTAATTTTCCTTCGATCGGTGACCTTGTGCAACAAGCAGCCAAGGTATCAAAGGGTAACAAACGCCCCACTGAGCGATTTGAGCCTGGGCTTGTTAATGCAGTTCCCGACATACTAGGCGGAGATCCCAGCAAGCGTAAAAGGAAACGCAAGGCCTAAGTTGTTGAGGACGCTCTTGAGTTTGTTGCAAAGCCGCCTCATTCTTCTACAGCTGTAGAGACTATCCCCCAACCGGTAAGAATTCAATATTCTCTTTTGCAACTTATTTGTTTAGTGCTAGCGCTTATGCTATTTCTTTGTTTCAGAGTGCCAACTTGGACACTCCTACCGACTCTTCCAAGTGGGTTAGCCCTGAGTCTCTCCAAGCGACTCTTCTTTCCTTCACGAGTGAGGGTAATCCCTCGATTTATACCACCTCGATCAAGAATGTACTATGGACAATCTTGCCCCTCCCTTTAAAGAAGGATGATTTGGCAGCTGAAAGTCTACTTCAATCATCCAAAACTTTCTTTGTGATGTTTACTGAGGTTCTTTTTTCTTTGCTTCATCTTTTATATTTAATTTCTTTCACCGTTTATGACATGTCAGTATTTCAGATGGCATCTTGAGCGGCTAAATTGACATGAAAAAGCCAGGACATGATGCGACTGGAGCAGACTCATGAGCTCACAACTCGCGAATTAGAGAATGTCAACAAGAAGGTCGAAGACCTTGAGGCGACCAAGGTTGACTTTAGTCGGTAGCTGGAGGAGGCTAACAAAAAGGCTGATGAGTATCAAAAGAAGGCTGAGGAGATGGCTTTGGCTTGGGATAACTTGCAGAACACCGTCTCAAAATACGAGGTGGAAGTTCCTAAGGTAGTCTCCGATTATAGCCAAGCTATGCTTAACATGGCGGTGGATGGCCGCGAATATGGCGGCCTGGTTTTTGAGGCTTGTCGGGCTCGCCATCTGGATCTTCCTGAGGACCTTTTGATGGGAGTGAAGTATCCCAATGAGCCTGACGAGGAGGAGATAACTCTGGATGAATCGGTTGAGGAAGAGCTGAAAAAGGGAGATGACGCCGAATCGACTCGCCCTGGAGCGTAGTTAATTTTTAGCTTTATATTTCTTTTGAACATTTTGTAAGAATATTTTGGCCTTGTTGGCCTTGTCATGGTATTTAGCGATCGTAGCTTTGCAGGCGGCCATGAGGATGCACGCCCTCTCTCGTTTCTCTTGTAGATCGTCAAGATGATATCTCATGTTGATATCGTTCTCTTTCTCCGTATAGTAGGCCACTAGATCAGATGGAGGACTAATTTCGATGGGTAGAACCGCCTCGACCCCATATACCATTGAAAAATGTGTTTCTCCGATAGATGTGCATGGGGTCATTCGGTATGCCCATAGCACATTAATCAACTCATCCATCCAAACTCCCTTTCTTTCCATCACCCTTTTCTTTATTCCTTGACCGAGTGTTTTATTTGTTATTTTCTTTCTGGCCGTTGGTCTACGGGTGAGCCACTAAGCTAAAGTGGGTCTCAATCTTTAACTCTTTGCATAATTCCTGGAACTTACTGGATGTGAATTGCATACCATTGTCTGAGATGATTCGGTGTGGTACCCCGAATAGCATAATGATGTTCTTCTTGACAAAATCCAGAACCCGTTCTAGAGTGATACTGCTAAGAGAGGCCACCTCGACCCATTTGGTGAAGTGGTCAATGGCCACAAGGATCCATTTTCTTTGTCCACTTGCTTCAGGAAGAGGCCCTGCAATGTCTATTCCCCATGTTGCGAAGGGCCAGGCGGTCAGTAGGAGGCGTGATAAGTGTATAATTACACTTAATATCATATTAATTTTACATATTAAACTCTATAAATTAAGTCATTTTTATACTTCATGTAAAAGATTTCACGTGGTATGTAGTTGTTTTTCATGCAAATGCAGATATTAGGTAAATCTTGGGAGTAAAATGATCTAAAATGGAATTCTATGAAAAAAGAGTGAAAAAGGTGCAAAAAGATGTGTGGAACTTAAAAATTTGGCTTAGGATCGAAGCTGTCAAAGATTGGTGAAGTTGCAAGGAGAATTTTGAAGAAAATGCATTTCACGGTCACGACAATCATTCACGGTTGCGACTTGTATACTTCAGAAATAGAAGTCTGCTAAAAAAAGATTCACGGTCGCGACATATATATCGCGGTAGCGACTTGGATGGTTTTCTAGTTTTCTCTTCTTAACTACCAACCGCAAAATAAGCATGATCAACTACCATCAACCGCCAACGAAAAGACACTTATCAAAAGTCCACCAATCATGAAAAGGTGCCTATCCATTGTGGATTAAATCAAAGCTTCTCAACCAATCATAATGAAGAGATGCAATCTTTCACAAATGGAAACAACCCTTCATTTGGATAGATGCAACCCTTCGAACTCTATAAATAGGGTTCTAATCATCACAAATTTCATGCACCAACACATCACAGAGTGCAGAAGAAAGGGGTGAAGGATAGTGTATAGTGTGTAGATAGAGAGTTCGCTACGTTCATAAGTGTTAGCGAGAAAATGTCGAATCCTTATTTCAACCACTAGATTTCTCTATAGTCTCGAGCGATTGTTGTATAAGTGTACTTGCAATCACTTATCAATAAAAGTTTTTGTTCTTCAATATTTGCTTGTTCGATATTCGCAAAGAATAGCATCCTAGCGGAGGTTCTGTACTGGCCGAGACCGAATTCAAAGTAGACGTAGGAATTGTGGGAATTGACAACTCCCATTAAAGAGTGGATATGTTTTGATCAACTTTAGCTTTCACTTGCATACCTTACAACTTTGAAATGCTTTCTACTTATACTTTTTATTTTAAAGTTTATGATATGTCTATGTGTCATAATGCGTATTTCATGTTAAGTCATTTATGTTAATCAAGTTATATTTGTTGGAGTTAATTTTATGAGTAATTTCGGGGTTAACAATATCGTGTATAATCACTGGATCTGTGATATAACGCTGTTTAGTGAGCAAATATTTTTGGAATGGTAACTTGCTAAATGTGGCTATGTGAGAGCGACCCGTACTAAGCATAGTATTGACATTGTCTAGGTTTATATACTTGTCTTAATTCGTTTGCGCTAGATTTAGAAAAGTCATTTCATGTGTTGCTCTATGGTGAAAAATTGAACATCTGAGTATTTAGAATCGAGTTTGTTAGATTAGTTTAGTGAATTGTAACATCTTTGTTGAACTTGCATTCTTTCTCTGCTATACTTATTTCGTAGGGAAAATTTATATATTTAGATTCTCTAATCTTTCATACCTATATTTAATCATTTTTCATTCTAACCCTTCTTTCCTAAAACTTTACTTTATTATATTTTATTTTCTTTATTTTATCTCCCTTTTCGATCTTTAGAACTAGTCCTTCCTTGTGGGATCAATCTTTTAAAACTACATTGCAACTGTATACTTGCAGTTATCATCATTTTTCTATTTGACAAGAGGTACTGACAACACCTTTATTTTTCATGAACATGTTTTTGGCACCATTGAAATATAGCCGAATCTTGTGAACAAACTATTAAACTTATCAGTAGAAAAGTGGCTAAATGTTTTTGGCGCCACTGCCGGGGAAGGCAAGTGCGTACTAGAGATCGAATTGTCCAGGGAAGGTAAGTGTGTATTAGAGATCGAATTATCCGGGGAAGGCAATTATATTTAATATGTTTGTTTTCTAAGTTTTTCTAGGTACAAAGTCTAATATTTGAAGAATTTGAAGAATTAAAGAAGTTCGCGACCGCGACATACATCTTGCGCTCGTGACGTTATATAGCAAAACCTTCTGTTCTTGTTTTGAAGGAAATCACGATCGCAACAAGCCATCGCGATCACAACATGGGCCCTAGATTCTCCTTCTCAATAGATCGGGTTTATTCTTTTCTTTACTTTATCTTTTTCAATTCTATTTTTAGAATAGCTTTAGTTTAGTTTTTGAAATTTATAATGTCTCCCAATGAGGACATTGCATTCTCTAAAGTGGGGGGGTATTTGTAAAAATCCCGTAAAATCCAAAAAAATTAAATAAAATGAAAAATGAAAGAATTTGAAAATTTTTCTTGATTTTCGTGACATTTATACATTATCCATTCTTTTACTTTACTAACATTTGTCCAAGGTTATTGTGAGTGTTAGGTATTTACAAGTTTGATGTTAGTGCTTTATCAAATTTGGCAAGGATGAGTGGTGAGTAACATTCGAGAGCAACATTCCAAGTAAGTTTCGATATATATATTTCGATGCAACATGAATTAGTATAAGTTATATAGTTTTAGTTTAATGCTTCCGATAAGTTTAAGTGGAGTAATATCTAATGGTGTTCTTACTATGAGTTTTATATGCAAATCTCGAATAAGTCCTATAAGTATTGAGTGTGTTTAAAGTGTTAGAAAACTATAGCCATAATACTTTGAAATTGATCAATAAAGGATGATGGTATTAAAGAGAAAAAATCAAAATAAAGAGAGGATAACCAATGAGTTATGCAAAAGGTGAGGAATTGTACGGAGCAGAAACTGCAACCATTCATTGAGTGAAAAAAGAAAAGAAAGCATAGCACTAAAAAAACATATGCTTAAAAGAAAAAAATGAGAGAGTGGTATGGAGTATAAAATGCAACCACAGAAAAAAGGGGAGAGTGCTATGGAGCATAAAATGTAACTAGTGAGATTGTTTTAGCGTCCTAGGTTACCTAAAAATGCCTTGAGAGAAATTAATGAAAGTGTACTTTCTATGTCCTTTATACTTTATACTATGCTTAAGAGAAGGTAATATTTGAGTATGCATATAACGCTTATACGAAGATGCGATTCGGTTGACTCTCCATTAAAAACAAAGGTATGCAACCAAACTATATAAATTGCACATTACTAATTTGTGGAAAATTTTGAACTTCTGCTTGAAATCTTTTGCAACGTGGAATGTGGTACTCACTGCAATAGTCTTTCGCTAAATGAGGTACGAACTTGTTTACTAATTTATACACTTCTACTGAATTTACCTTGAGGACAAGGAAAAATTTAAGTGTGTGGGTATGATAAGTGTATAATTACACTTATTATCATATTAATTTTATACACTAAACACTATAATTTAACTCATTTTTATACTTCATATAAAAGATTTCACGTGGTATGTGGTTGTTTTTTATGCAAATGCAGATACTAGGTAAATCTTGGCAGTAAAATGATCTAAAGTGGAATTCTATGAAAAAAGAATGAAAAAGGTGCGAAAAGATGCGTGGAACTTAAAGATTTGACTTAGGATCGAAGCTGTCAAAGGTTACAAGGAGAATTCAGAAGAAAAATGCAATTCACAATCGCAACAACCATTCGCGATCGTGACTTATTCTTCTTCAAAATAGAATTCTACCAATCAAAGATTGACAATCGCGACTTGGATGATTTTCTAGTTACTAGCCACCAGTTAAGCATGATCAACTGCCATCAACTACCAACAAATAGACACTTATAAAAAATATACCAATCATGAAAAGGTGTCTATCCGTTGTGGATTAGATTGATGCTTCTCAACCAATCACAATGAAGTGATGCAATCATTCACCAATTGACATGAATCTTCATATGGATAGACGCAACCCTTCAAATTCTATAAAGAGGACTTCAAAACCTCACAAATTTCATGCAATGATACAGAGGGAAAATATTAGAGTGCATGAGAGGGATATAGTGTGTGTATGGATAGAGAATTTGCTACATTCATAAGTGTTAGCGAGAAAATGTTTAAGTGATTCGAATCCTTATTTCAATCAATGGATTTCTCTATATTCTCATGCAATTGTTGTATAAGTGTATTTGCAAATCACTTATCAATAAAAGTTTTCCTATCGGAGGTTCTGTACTGGCCGAGGCCAAATTCAATATTCGTTTGTTCGATATTCGCAAAGAATAGGATCCTAGTGGAGGTTCTGTATTGGCTGAGACCAAATTCAAAGCAGATGCAGGAATTGCGAGAATTGACGACTCCCATTAAAGAGTGGATACGGTTTGATCAACTTTAGCTTTCACCTGCATCCTTACAACTTTGCTTCATTTTCTACTTATACTTTCTATCTCGAAGTTTATGATATATCTATGTGTCATAATATGTCTTTCGTGTTAAGTCTTTTATTAATCAAGTTATATGCATTGGAGTTAATTTTAAGAGTAGTTTCGGGGTTAACAATATCATGTATAATCACTAGATCTGTGATATAACTCTGTTTAGTGAGACAACATTTTTGGAATGGTAACTTGCTAAATGTGGCTATGTTAGAGAGACCCATACTAAGCATAGTATTGATATTGTCCAGGTTTGTATGATTGTCTTAATTCGTTTGCGCTAGGTTTAGAAAAGTTATTTCATGTGTTGCTCTGCGGTGAATAATTGAACATCTGAGTATTTAGAACCGAATCTATTAGATTAGTTTAGTGAATCGTAACATCTTTATTGAACTTGCATGTTTTCTCTGCAATCCTTATTTTATAGGAAAAATCTATATATTTAGATTCTCTAATCTTCCATATCTATATTTACTCATTCTTTATTCTAACCCTCCTATCCAAAACATTGTATTATTTTATTTTCTTTATTCTTTCTTCCTTGTTGATTTTTAGAGCAAATCCTTCCCTGTGGGATCGATATCTTTTAAAACTACATTGCAACTGTATACTTGCAGTTATCATCATTTTTCTCCTATACTTTATGCGAACAAGTTTTTGGCACCATTAATATATAGCCAAACTCTTTGTGGAAAAGTTATTAAACTTATCTGTAGAAAAGTGGCGAACAATGTCGAGTCTCGATGAAACTATGAATTGGGATATTTAGACTATTCATAGTAACACGTATGTGCAGTTCTCACTCCACATAGCTCCCACTATGTCCTTGCACTTTTACGCTATGAATTAGTCACAAAATTTGTTTCATCAATGCGCATATACATTGTTAAACATATATGATACCAGCGAGATACAATAAATAGAAAGCATTGATGGGTAACAAAGATGCCTTTGATTATTATTAATAATTCGAAACTATTTGTACATTATAGTTAATAAAGACATATCGCCCTAAGTGCCTCTAGGACATACATCATGTCTAACAAAATTTGCATGAAGTGGAGCAAGGGAATTTTTCTCATTATAAGTTGGCCCCAACAATGGAAGTGGGGGCGTGTGCTCATGAGAAAAAAATGCTCATGGGCCAGTAGGGCGAATTGACACTGGGCCAGCATGCACTAGCAGAGCAGCAAGCCTGCAAGAGCTGCCCACAATAGCGCTTGCGCGGGCTAACTGTACAAACCGGCTAGGGCGCCTGCAAGCTGGGATTGTGAGAAGGCTCACAAACCCAACTTGTGGGGCAAGGAAAGCCCATTAGGCTTTCCTTGTAAGCCGGTGCATAGTTGGCCTAAACATGCTGTACGCACAGATCAGCCTTCGCGGAGCTGGAGCTCCGTGTACCGACCCGTGTGTGGGATGAGATTTTTCCCATCTTCTTTCTTCTGTACATCAACTCAGCCTTTCTCTCTAAGTTCGACATCTTTTCTTCGTGATCTTTTTACAAGATCCTCCATGAGTTTCTCCAATGTTGCAAGAATTCTTTATAAGGTCCTTTATTTTTAAGTTAGCCTTCTCAGTTAATATTTTCGGGTTGGTCTTCGAGCGGTTTAACAGCTGCTATTTACCAATGGGTTCTTTCTCAACGGAGGTTTTAGTTGATGAAGATCTGTGTGAATTAATCATAGAGGCTGTCGTAGATTGGAAGCTACTGCTAATAGAGTTTTGCCGAATTACCCTAAGGGAACGCTGCACCAAGGGAAAGGCGCACATCAACTGGTAATGCTCTTAACTTAGATGCTAGGTTTCTTTTAATAAGTTTCATAAACTTGATAAAATCTATGAAATGTTTCAACTTATATTATATCAATCATGGCATGCTTAGGAAATTCTTCCGGGTTAATTTTAAGTTTTGAAATTCCACCTTGTAACTTTGCATATTCAATTATTTTCTTGATTAACTAGTAATGGTATCAGAGCCTGCCTTATGCTACGCATGATTGATTATAATATGTTGAAATTGATATTTTCTATGTATTGATTAAAGTATGCTATGCATGACTTAGGTTCAATTCCTGTTATAGAAAATGATGTGATAACTAGATTAAGGTGTTGCTCAAACTTAGTCTAGGTGATTATCATATAAATTAGGAATGTTTTACCACACGTGTAAATTCCTTGAATTGAGGGTCATTCCGTACTTCACTCAATTAAAGAATGAAATCTTTAAATCATAGTTGTCTATGGTACAACGAACCTAAGTGCCCATGGTTATTTTGGCAATGATTGAACTTGGCTGCTCATTCACTTTAAGGGGGCCTTTCCTACCTGGAAATCTCCATCGGCATTAGGTTTCAAGTGTACCCAAGGGACTTTTATGAATTAGTTGATTTCTATTATGGGAATTTGATTCCGAATATGGGTTTACAAACGTGGTTTAAGTTGTTAAATTGAAACTTATAGATATAGGTGCAAGAACATAAACATGGATCTTGCTTGTTTTGCATGATCTGTGGAGTCTTGGCATAATGGAATGATTATGATGTACTAGTCTTGTGCATGTTCCCTTAGATTAATAATTCTAAATAGCCTGAAATTATTATTATCATAATCATATCATATAAGACCTAGACTAGGGCGAGACCAACGATAATAATAAAATCCCTACAAGAATATTAAGGTGGTAGATTGTCTTCTCGTCATAAGTCATGATACAAACCTTATTAATGGATGTAAGGACATGAACGACATGCTTTCCCTTAACATGTGTTTGATAATGAGACTAAATGGGGTTAATGCCTTAGTCAAAATGGATTGCTTGTACATATCATTGGAGCTAATGCCAGATTGAAGACACATTTGAGGAGTCGTACAATTGGTTACGCACGTCTCGAGAAAGAGAACTCAAATGGATTAGCAATTGCATGGGATGCAAATGGATGGGTTCCAACCATGGTTGTCTTATTATGGATTGACTTGCTATAGAAAGGGTCATGATGAGTGGCAATGGATGCTACCTACTAAGGAAAATTTATTGGACCAAATTTCTCGAATTTAAATAAAATGGGTTATTTGAATGTCAAGAAAATAGTAGGAATTATGTGTTTAATCAAAAATCTCATATTAAATGCATGTACATATATTAATGTCTAAACAATTTCTATCTTATATATAGGTTGAACATGAATCCAAACATAAATCTTCATCCTATACATGACAATAAGTTGACAGGGATTAATTTTGACAACTAGTTCAAAGCTCTTAGAAAGGAGCTTGAGAAGAGCAACATGGATTATGTTTTGGATAATCTTGAACCATTCAATCTTGATGCTGAGGCTTCTATCCAAGAGAAAGAGGGATATCTTAAGCATAAGAAGGATGCCTTTGTGGTGTCACTTGTGATACTCAAAACCATGACCTTGAAGCTTAAGAAACAACATGATGGTATGGACCTAAAATCCATGTTGATCCATCTCAGAGGAATACATGAGGGCATGAAGATTGAATGGAATGAAATATTAAAATTCTTCTATACCTCTGAGAGAAATGATGGGATCTTGACCTTTGAGTGTTGCATTGAATACGTGGAGTATTCAAAGAGAATGACTTAGATAGGAATTGAAAGAAATTCTGAGTACGACATACAGACTATGATTGAAAATCTGTCTAATTAAGAAACTTAGAAGTTTTGAAGAAGGTCTGAAGGTTAGAGGAACAGGTACCTTGGCAAGTAAGACTTGCATAAAAGGTGAAAGTTTAAAACCTATTAACAGGATGGTAAAAAATGTGATCATTGAAAAGGAAAAGCCCAAAGGGATATGTTTCATATGTAAAAGGCCCATACACTGGAAACGTGATTGCAAAGCTTTGATTTCTGAACAAGTGAAGAAGAATTTGAGTGAGGCATCTACTTCAGGTATATTCATGATAGATAGTTTCTCTACAGTTCCCTATGAGTCTACATGGGTATTAGATACTATTTGTGGTACTCATATCTTTAGTTACGTGCATGGGTTGCGGAACAGTAGGAGGCTTGCAAAGAGGGAAATGGAACTAAGAGTTGGAAATGGAGCACGGGTTGCTACAACAGCTGTAGAACATATAGCCTTCGTTTGCCTAGTGGCCTAGTTTAAGTTTTGAACAATTTCTATAATATTCCTTCTATCAATAAGAATATTATTTCTTTGTGCTTGTGGAAAATCTGTTGATAGAATTTATGTTCTAGTTACTAAAACTGAAATTCTAAAGATGAATATTATTAGGAAATCGAGATTAGATCATGAGAAATCCTCATACTTATGGCATTATCATCTAGGCAATATAAATGAGACTTGCTTAACTAAGTTACACAAATGTGGTGACTTAGGCCCAAAGGAATGGGAATCCCATGGGACGTGCGAACCTTGTTTAAAGGGAAAGATGACTAAGAAACATTTCTAAAGAAAGGGTCAGCGTGCCATTAGTACCTTGGAAATAATACAATCTGATGTATGTGATCCAATGAGTGTTAAGACACATGAGGGTTTCGTCTACTTTATAACTTTTATCAATGATTAGTCATGATATGGTTATCTGTACCTGATGAGGCACAAATCTTAAAGTTTTGAGAAATTCAAAGAGTTTAGAACCGAAGTAGAGAAACAACTTGGGAAAAGTATTAAGAACCTTCGAGCTTATCGAGGCGATGAATACTTATGCTAAGAGTTTCAGGATAGTCTAAGAGATAATGGTATTTTATCCTAGTGGACACCTCCTTATACAACCAACCATAATGGAGTGTCTGAAAGGAGAAATCGAACCCTACTCGATATGGTTTGATCCATGATGAGCCAAGCAGAACTCAACAAATCCTTTTGGGGTTATGCACTTGAGAGCGTAGTTTATATACTAAATAGAGTGCCCCCGAAATCAGTTGATAAAAAACTATACAAATTGTGGTATGGTAAGAAACTGGCTCTTTCTCACCTGAGAGTTTGGGGATATCCTACCTATGTAAAGAGGACAAGTTCAGATAAGCTGGGTGCTAAGTCTGACAGATGTCTATTTGTAGGAACCATAAGGAGACTATGGGTTATACCTTTATGATCCCAAGGAACAAAA
Organism: Euphorbia schlechtendalii; assembly: GCA_949673415.1. Lineage (NCBI taxonomy): Eukaryota > Viridiplantae > Streptophyta > Magnoliopsida > Malpighiales > Euphorbiaceae > Euphorbia > Euphorbia schlechtendalii. The sequence goes on from CATIWQ010012153.1 coordinate 82,670, forward strand.
GGTACTTGTTTCTAGCAGTGCTCAATTCCTTGAGAAGGAGCATATACTTACGAAAGCTAGTGGGAGCAATCTTAACTTAGTCACTTAAGAAGATAAAATAGATAATAAACTGATTGTTCCTACACCTGTTACACAAGAAAGTGTAAGAATGGAACAACCTATTATAACATTGACATTACGTAGGTCGGGTCGGGCTCCAATCGCTCCCGAGTGATATAGTTTTATGGAAGATGATGAGCACAAGACTTACAAGGAAGCAATGGAAGGCTCAGAGTTTGATAAATTATTACCAGCCATGAAGTCAAAGATGGACTCCATGTACAAAAATCATGTTTGGACTTGATTAATGCTCCAAGTGGGATGAAGCCCATAAGATGCAAGTGGGTTTTCAAGAAGAAAATTGACATGGATAGTATTGTAATTACCTATAAAGCAAGGTTGGTTGCAAAAGGTTACAATAAAAAGAAGGCATTGACTATGATGATACCTTTTCACCAGTGGCCATGCTAAAATCTATCAGAATACTCCATGTCATCGCCGCTCATTACGACTAGGAAATCTAGCACATGGATGTGAAAACAGCTTTCCTTAACGGGAATCTGGATAGGGATGTGTATATGACACAACCCAAAGGTTTTACATCCAAGGATGGCTCGATGGTATGCAAGTTGTAGAAGTCCATTTACGGACTTAAGCAAGCATCAAGGAGTTGGAATATTAAGATTGGTGAGACAATCCTAGAAATTGGTTTTGTGTCAAATGCTAATGCGCCCTATGTATATAAGAAGGCTAGTGGGGGTGTGATCGTTTTCCTTCTATTATATGTCGATGACATATTACTGATAGGAAATGATGTTCCTTTTCTTCAAATAGTGAAGTCATGGTTATCAAAGTTCTCCATGAAATACCTTGGAGAAGCAGCTTTTATACAGGGTATAAAGATCTACCGAGATAGATCCAAAAAGCTGCTAGGTCTTCTCAAAGTATATACATAGATAAGGTTTTGGCTAGATTTAACCTTGAGCAGTTAAGAAAGGGTTATCTCCCAATGTCTTATTGGATTAACCTTTCTAAATTTGAGTATTTGAGAAAATAAGAGGAGAGACTATGCATGAATGGAATACCCTATGCCTCAGTGATAGGATCCATCATGTATGCTATGGTATGCACTTAGCCTGACATCTCACATGCACTAAGCATAACGAGAAGATTTCAATCTGACATGGGTGAGAAGTACTGGATGGCCGTTAAAACTATCTTTAAGTATTTACATAGGACTAAGGATATGTTTTTGTATATGGAGAAGGTGATCTCTGTGTAGGGATAAACTGACAAGATTTATCAGTCTGAGAGGGATGATTACAAGTCTTAGTCAGACGATTACAAGTCTTAGTCAGGATATGTGTTTATGTTAAATAGTTAATCAGTTGTTTGGAAAAGTTTCAAACATGATACAACTACCGATTCAACCATTGAATATAAGTATATAACGGTTTCAGAAGCAGGTAAGTAAGTTATCTTGTTAAAGGGATTTATTGGTGATCTATGTGTGGTGTCTAGCATTGAAAATCCAATAGTGGTCTATTACGATAACAATGGAGCTATTGTTCAGGCAAAGGAACCATGTTCTCATCAGAGAAACAGACATGTACTCAGAAAATAAAATCTCATTCAGGAGATAGTAGTTAGAAAATATATAAGGTAAGAAGACATCCCAATGGATCAGAATCTAGCAAATGGGCTAACAAAACCATTGACTCAGCTTAAGCATGACTAGTATGTTAACGAGTATGACACGAAGCACATGGGCAATTGGCTCTAGCGGAAGTGGGAGATTGTTAGAAATGATGTATGCCCTAGAGGTAATTAGGGCAATATATCTTAATTAGTTATAATGTACAAACAATTTCAGATTATTATTACTAATAATAAAGACATCTTTGTTATTTATCAGTGTTTATTTAATTTATGTATCTTTGCTTGTGTGTATATATATTTATATATATATATATATATATATATATATATATATATATATATATATATATATATATATATGCGCATTGATAAGACAAAGTCTGTGATTACTTCATAGCGTAAAAGTGCAAGGATAGTGGGAGCTATGAAGTGTGATAACTGCACATACATGTTACTATGAATAGTCTAAATATCCCTAGTCATAGTTTCATTGAGACTAGACATCAATAAAGTGGATAGACTAGCATATGTAGGCTTACTCCTTGGATTAGATCCAAGTAGCCGATCTCACGAGTTGAAGGTGGTACCTTGAGTTAACACATGAATGTATTCGGGTAATACATTGGAGACCGCCATAAGACAGACACTCGAAAATAATTATATCCTTGAGTTTGTGTCATGTCTTATTGCAATAGTAGTACAAGTATCTTCAGACCTTAGATAATGGTTACCTTATGTAGGAATTACTATACTTTGGGTCATACTTATTCATACCCTGGTGATCAGGATGATATGGGTGATTACGGGTATAGTGATGATCACATGTTGGTAAGCCGAGTAGTTAAGATGAGATCCATCACTCCTGATATAGTGATATAATGGGAGATTTACCTTAAGGATTTTTGTTGAAGAGACACACTCACAAATCTTTAATCAAAATATAAGATTGATAGTACAGGTTTCTAGCCAATCTTGACACATTATGGCGAGTGATATTCTTTGTGAACAAGTCTATTTCTAGAATAGCTACGGCTATTACATGAGCTAACACTTAATCCGAGCTCAATAAACTAGATGGTACTTAACCTGATGGAAGGAGTGTATTGTATTGGTTACTATTGCAGAACCTGATGAAGTCATAGGCATGTGACATTCCGAGTATTGTGTGATCATATACCTTTGCTAGAAAGCTCATTTGATCGTTTACAGTTATTATGTTCCATATCCGTCTAGAATACTGAGCCTAAAGGTTCTCGGGTGGGAAGCCAAGTTTAGGTTAACCTCTAGCGGCTCTATACTTCAGGATCCCATGCGGTCACACACTTTGGGTCTTTACCAAACTAAGTAAAGGACCTATGCCGAGAATATTAAGGTTGTCGAATTCATTGGATGAATTCTTAATTGGTTGGACCAGATTAATAACTAAAAGGATTAAAAGAGAAAATTGGTAAAATTTTCACGGAGCAGAGCAAGGGAATTTTTCCCATTACGAGTGGGCCCCAATGAAAATGGGTTGTTTGAAGTGGGGGCCTGCATGTTTGCCCTGAGAGAAAAAATGCTCGCGGACCACTAACGCAAGCTAGGACTAGGCCAACGTGCACTAGCGGGTAGCAGGCCCACAAGCGCTACCCATGGTAGAGCTTGTGCGGGCTTGCATAGGGCACTCGCAAGCCCAACTTGCGGGGTAAGGCAAGCCCATTAGGGCTTGCTTTGCAAGCCAGAGCACAACCCACCTAAATAGGCTATGCGTATAGGTCGGCCCACGTAGAGTTGGAGCTCTACTCGCCAACCCACGTGTGGGACATTGGTTTTTTAGGGGAGTTTTGAACTCCCCTCTCCCTATATATAGTGCTCCCATTCTACTTTCTTCAGTACTTCTGCATAGTCTTTCTCTTTGAGTTCAACATCTTTTCTTCCCGAGCTTTTTGCAAGATCCTCCATGAGTTTCTCCATAGTCGCAAACAATTCTTTAGAAGGTTCTTTCTTTTGAAGTGAGCCTTCTCATTTAATATTTTGGGGTTGGGCTTCAAGCAATCTAGCAGCTGCTGTCTACCAATAGGTTCTTCCTCAATGGAGGTTTTGGTCAGTGAAGATCTATGTGGATCAATCACAGAGGTTGTCCTAGATTGGAAGCTAGTGCTAAATGGAATGTTGAATTACTCTAAGGAACGCCGCACCAAGGGAAAGACACACATCAACTGGTAATGCTCTTAACTTAGATGCTATGTTTCTTTTGATAAGTTTTGTAAATCTGATAGCATATATTGAACGTTTCAACTTAGATTATATCAATCATGGCATGCTTAAGAGATCCTTTAGGGTTAATTTAATGTTTTGAAATTTCATCTTGCAACTTTGCATGTTCAATTACTATCTTGATTAACCAGCACAATGCCCACACCGACATTCCAATTTGGGTGTGGGTGTTGGTTTTTTCCAACAATGGTGCAAAAATGGTGAAGTATAAGAAATCAACAAAAACTTCAACAAACAAGCATATAAGTATAAACCATAACTCTAAGAACTCAAAGGCTCATCCCGTAGTCATCAGAGAAGCTCTCCTTATTTCTTTAGTTTGAATGGTTTTTGTAGTTTTGTATTTTGGAAGTGGCATAACTGTAACCCCCCAAAATTGAAGTGTAGACCTTTGATATGTATAAGTAAATATTTCTTCCATTAGCCTCACCAAGTTCTATCTGATTAAAACTTAACAAAAGTAGTGGAAATGAGACTTTAAACCTCAAGATTTGCCTAAGAACATGCTAACCCTCAAGTTTGCTAAAGTTTTCATGAAACTAACCTCAAATTTACTTAAATAAGTAACCAAGATATCCAAGTTCATACCCTTTTTATGAACTTATTTTGAGTTTCCTAGAAATCCTAATTGCTTTTATTTCTTCAAGTGGTGATCATACCAAAAAACCTTTCCTAAAACCTATGAACTTGAGTTTTTCTAAAATGTGAGTACTCTCTTGTCAACTTTGTGCACAAAATATCTAGCCCCCTTACTACTAATTAGCTTTAGGACTTTTTACTTTTACCTCCTCTTTTCACCCTCTCCAATGTCCCATCAATCAAGGGAATGTCCCTCTCTAACCACCCAATAGTATGAGAGGTGTAGCATAGGCCAAACAAAGGTGTAAGGGGCCTAGAGAAACTATTAGAACCTTATAACCAGGAAAAAACTGTAGTTACTATTGCTGAGATGTCGATGTCGGTGTGCACATTGCAATACCGACACCGATTGCCTAATTTCGACACCGACATTGAAATGTCGGTGTGGACATTGGACTTTCATGCCTGATTTCGGCTTATTTTTGGCCTGATTCGGTGTAAGATGGGGTTTTAAGCTTTTAAAATTAACAAGAAGAGCTTCTCTTGAGGAATTCAAGGCCCTATCGAAGTGAAAGACTGACAAGGAGAATAAATTTACAACTTCATCATTGAACTCGAGAGTAAGACCGAAATTCCGTGCTCACAGTTGGGCATATTAAATCACCCTCTACCCCGAGTTCGAGTCCCAACTTTTATGCTGGGTTAAACATCGTTGTTTTATCCCTAGGCTAATCAAAAAATTATCTCCAGACAATGCAAAACGATGTTGTTTTCCTTGTAGTGGAAATAATTAATTATTGTACAAAGAAATAATAAACTAAAACAAAGAAAAGAAAGAGTTGCATATTATGAACATGATCGACAGCCATTCTTATTCTACTTCCTTTGTACTATTCTATTATATTCATCATTATTATTTGAGGTTGTTATTGCTATCCTCCGTTGTCATCTCCATCATGCACTCTTACTTTTCATTAAAGTTAGTTTTATCGTTTCTTAATATTTTATTAAATACTTAAATTGAGTTTTGATGTATTTGTTTTATGTTATTTACAATATAATTAAGTATTAATATTAGTCTACTGCAACTTTTAAATTATATATGTTATTGCGTCCCCTCATTTTCAACTCTGTGTCCACCCCTTGATTAACGGGGGGAAAGGGTATATTACTAGTTGTTGACATGTATCCGTCATTTTATTTATACTCTTGTGACAGTATTGTTAGATCTTTTATACATTGACATGTCGTTTTCACATTTTATGCAAGACGTTTCACAATATTTTAAGGCACTGAGATTGTTTATTTATGACATGTAATTGAATAAAATAACTTCTTGGATTACTTTTTAATATAAAATTAAGCAAAGGTCCAATCTATTTATGTTAGAATAACGGATTGAAATTTGGGATCAGAATAGTCATCACATCCACCTACTTTCTACCTAATTTTCCCGTTATTTCCTTTATTAGCTGTAATGAATGTAAAGACAAAATATACTCAGTGCTATAAAAGCACATTCATCTTACAG
>CATIWQ010012155.1:0-20837 GCA_949673415.1 Euphorbia schlechtendalii
CGTTAACCCAAGCCCAGTCCAAGCCCGTATTTTAGAACTTCGGGCTCGGGCCGGGCTAACATGGTCATTTCCAAGCCCATGAATATTTTATTTGTTATTAATTTTTTTATTAAATTAATAGAAAAAATATAAAAAAAGTTAGAATATGTTTAAATTTTAAATATAATTGCATTGTTTACTTAAAATCTTTAATATTTAGTAACATTTATTGTAACCAAGTATAAAAATTTAATAATATAAAATATAAAATCTTAAAATAATAATAAATTTAATGTGTAAATATATAATAAATATATAAAATTATTCGTCGGGTCGGGCTCGGGTATTTATATAAAACCCAAGCCCGGCCCATAAATCTTCATGCTTTGACGGGCTCGGGCTCGGGCCGGGTTTTTAAAAAAAATACGTGTCCAAGCCCAGCCCATGAAAGTGGGCTAAGGCTGGGCCCGGTGAGTAGCCTGGCCCGCGAACAGGTTTAGTTACTAGAGCGCGATCTAGGCCTGCGTGCGCTAGCAGGGCGCAGCTTGCAATATTTAAGGACTCGTTAGTAATATACTATAGCACACCCAATTTCGCATCAATGATAAGTTGAAATCAAGTTTGAGGATTGTAGAACCCAAGTTATTAGTACTTCACAATACTTAAACATTTTGGAAATAACAAACTGTCTAGGATAATGAAATTAATTGAGCACTAAGTATACTCTTAATTAATGAAGCTGACTTGAGTTTGTTTAAGGAAAAACAACTCAGTTTGCTGAGTAATTAATTAAGTTAAGGCTTAGAGTAGGAAAAGCTGAGTCTATGCTGAGTACTACGTAGTTTAGAAGTATATCTACTCAGCTATGCTGATTTAGCTTTTATTTATTAAAAGCTGATCTCTTTGACACTTAGAGAATTAAATGACACATGTGCTACTAACGATTTCTGTGAGAGACAGAATATTCTTTAGTTGCTTTTCTGGTTAATAACTTCTGAAATTAAAGAAGATTTCCAGTGGTCCTCACAAGACAAAAGGTGTTATTACGGAATGTCCGGGATTCCCTCACTAAAGTCCAAGGTAAAAGGAATTTCTTACATGTGCTGTTTCTCAGTATCTCCGCGCAACTCTGCCAACGTTTGCAATATCAACCAATTTGAAGATTCCACATTATATTCTCATGCACCTCTCTCAAACAGAATTGCTTGAAGAAAAATGAGATTTTGTCAACAGAATTTTATCACACCTCAACGTTCAAATTTCTATCTGTTAACATCCTCAAATTTGTCTCCAATCGGAAGATTCGAAAGATATGAAGAGAAGAGAAATTGAAGAACGACCTCAAAAAGTTTGCAACGGCTACTTCATAATGCTTCAAGTATAAATAGAATACTAAAGCAGGCGTTCAAACTTGGTGAATCACGTAGAATTTCTTTCAGAGCTGAAACTCTACGTAATTACTCACAGCTTCAAGAAATTCCAAACTCAAGCAATCAGCAAACAACAAATTCCAAATCTTTTTATAATAGAGAGAAATACTTAGATTTAACATTATAAGGATTCAATGTTTTTATAAGTTGAATTCAGTCTGCAATTTTCTATTCAAATCTGAGTATCAGTTTGGGAAGGGTACCCAAACTGAGTTGAGTGGTAGTTAGAAAAGAAGGTACTTTCTGTAAAAGTGTGTCTACCCTCTGTAAAGGCTGCTCCGCTTAAGTAAGGAATGAACATTAGTGGATTAAAGCTCGCAAAAGGTATCTTGGTACTAAAGGTAAGCTCAGAGCCGAACCAGGGTAAAATTCAGGTGTTGAAGTTCTAAACTTTCGCTTTTATCTTTCACCATGTCCTGCTCATTCATCATTTTATCTCTGTTAAGTGTTTTTGCTTGAAAAACCAATCCGAGCTCAGTCGAGTACTCAATAAGAGGTCGTAGATAAACTATGCCATCGAAGTTGAGCAGTTTATAAAGTTTTTATATAGAAACTCAGCAAGCGTACTTAGTACGCACAAAAAAACTTAACTTGGCGAAATAAATTTTTTATAAATACTAAAAAGTAACCAAGATTTGCATTCACCCCCCCTCTGGGGTTGTTTACAAGCTTTATAAAGACCAACAAGTGGTATCAGAGTAGTTGTTTAACTTTTTAACTAATTATCTTTGAGTCAAGATCCATAAATGGCTTATAATAACTACAACTCTGGCTTCGGTCAGGCAGATCTCTTAAAAGAGGAACGTCTGTTACAAGACCACCTATTTTTTATGGTAATCATTACATAGTCTAGAAAAATCGTAAAAAAACTTCATCCAATCACAAAGCATGCAGGCTTGGCTCGCTATCGAGCTTGGCCCTAGAGTTCCCACTGTTGTGAGGAACTGAATTCGTGTCCTAGTAGATCTAGAGGACTACGGTGATGCTGATCTGAGATTTCTCAAGGAGAATGCTGCAGTTATTAATTACTTACACTTTACAAAGTTCAACAGGGTTTCAGGATGCGAGATAACACAAGAAATATGGAAAAATTTGGAGATTACCTATGAGGGGACGGATAAGGTTAAAGAGTCGAAGATCAGTCTCATGCTGAGGGAGTATGAGATGTTCTCAATGGGCACCAATGAGGGTATTCAAAGCATGAATATCAGGTTCATTAACATCGTGAATGAACTGAAGAGATTGGGAAAGGGGCTCACTGAAGAGGAGCTCGTAAAGAAGATTCTGCGCACTCTTACTCTAGAGTGGGACTCCAAGAAGAGATCTATTGAGGAGGCTCATGATCTGAAGACCTACAACTATGATGAGCTGATAGGCACCTTGCTGACTCATGAGATATCTCTGAGGAAATATTCGGATGACTCTAAAAGGAGTCGAGGCAAGGAAGGAGAGGGCAAAGCCATTATCATGAAAGCTAATTCTTTTGATGAGTACACCAACTGCGACTTTGATGAGAAAATGGCCCTTATAACTAGGCGTTTCAAATGCTTTATGAAGAAGGATAGGAAGTTCCACAAGAAGAAGTTTTCCAGTGAAATCAAGTCAACTCAGCATCGGCGTGGAGTTGAGGAAGGACCCAAGAAGGAACATAGAAAAGATATTAAATGCTTTGGCTGTGGAGAGAAAGGTCATATCCAATCCAGCTATCCTAAGGCGAAGAAGTACAAATTCAAGAAGAGGTTCAACAAGAAGAATGCGGCACTTGCTGCCACATGAGCGATTCAAAAGAATCCTCATCGTCTGATGAGGAAGCAACTAATTCCGCCAACCTCTGTTTTATGGCCATCGAGAATTGAAGGGCAAAGGCTTAACATCTACCTCTGATAGAGATCAATTAGCTGCTGATTCTGAAGTTGAGCTCAATAAGGGAAAAGCTCCCGAAGTTGAGGTACATCTTGTAATTCCCTTATCTATGGAAGAATTCACCCAGGCTCTTTTTGATGTTATGAAACTGAATAACAAGTCGATGAAGAACATCAAAGAACTAATGAGGAGAAGTGAAGATTTGGAAGACATTGTTGCTTCCTTATCTCTTGATATCCATTTTTTTCAGGAAATGCTGAGAATTAAGACTGTTCAAATAACAAGCTCACTAAGCAATTAGATGAGTTGACTACTGAGGTAACAGCTTTGAAGAAGAAGCAGGATCCTCCTCCAGCCAACAGTCAACCTCCGAGTAACTAAACTCGCAATTCTAAGAGGAAGAATTCCTTTAAAAAGAAGAAAGTGAGCCATCCCAAAGCAAAAATGGAGTGTGGTTTTTGCGAAAAAGCTAGACATGCCATGGTAATGTATAGGCATTAAAATGGTTATTATGATGATACGACTAGAATAACCTAAGCACTTCTAACAAGGGAATACCCAGCTCGAAAGCATGGGTACCTAAGAAAACGCAACTATTTTGTAGGTGAGCCTTAGATCCATTGATGACTCCAGAATGTGGTATGTGGATAGCGGATGCTCAAGGAATATGATGGGAGATGAAAGCTAGTTCATCTCATTAAAGTGCAAAAGAATTGGGTGTGTAAGTTTTGGAGATAACCAGAAAGGCAAGATTATGGGCTGTGGCACTATCGATGTCTTTCCTTCAATCAAAGAGGTTTCTCTAATCAAAGGTCTGAAGTTCAACTTTCTTAGTGTAGCCCAGCTCTGTGACAAAAGCAGAAAGGTTATATTCGACTCAGCAGGATGCTCAACAATTGATTGTAAGATCGATTCTACTATTCTCTTTGCTCATCGAATCAATAATGTATATATGATTGATTTATCCCCCAGCTCCACTAATGTGTGTCTTGCATCTAAGGAGGATAATTCATGGCTTTGGCAGGAGGATAATTCATGGCTTTGGCACAGAAGGTTGGTTATATAAATATGAACATTTTGTCCAAACTGGCTAAAAAGCAATTAGTTGTGGGGTTACCCAACATTAGCTTTGAAAAGGATAAACTATGCTCAGCTTACCATCTAGGTGAGCAAGCTAAGAAATCTTTTAAGTCAATTAATTACGTAGTAAATAAGTGACCATTGGAGCTCCTCCACCTTGGTCTTTTCAGCCAAGTTCAGTCAATGAGCATGGGTGGTAAGAGATTTTCGTTGGTGGTAGTGGATGACTTCACGAGATTCACTTGGTTAGTCTTGTTGAGTAGCAAAGAAGAGACATATGAATATTTTATCAAGCTCAGTAATTGGATAATGAACAAAATAAGAACTAAAATCAATAGAATTTGAAGTGATCATAGACGTGAATTCGAGAATTTCCATTTAGAAGAATTCTATTCAACGTAAGGTATTGACCACAACTTCTCTTCTCTCTATACTCCTGAACAAAATGGGGTTGTGGAAAGGAAGAATAGAACCATAGTTGAAATGGCTCGATCCATGCTGAGTGATAACAATCTTCCAAAGCACTTTTGGGGAGAAGCTATTAACACAGCCTATTATATCTTGAATTAGGTTTTAATTCACCCAATTCTTAAGAAGACACCCTATGAACTTTGGTGAGGGCGCAATCCTAACATTGGTCATCTTAAATCATTTGGCTGTAGGTGCTTCATTCTTAACACCAAGGAGTAACTAGGTATGTTTGATCCTAAGTCTGATGAAGGTATCTTCCTAGGATACTCAACTAACAGCAGGGCATATAGAATATATATCAAAAGAATCAGCCTATTAGAGGAGTCAATGCATGTGGATTTTGATGAAATTAACAATGCAGAGTGATGTCCATTTGATGAAGATGAAGGAGTACCCCTAGCAAGTAGATCCACTCAGTATGCCACTCTTTGTGCTACCCAACTCAGCACAAGAACCTGAAGCTGAGGAAGCCAAAGATGATGAGGATCTTTTTATCAACTTCAACGATGGAGAAGATTAACCTCTACCTCGTCATCCCATTGTCTATCCTCCAGCAGTTGATCCTAGTATTCCAAGAGAAATTAGAGTTCATCGCAACCATCCACTAGATAGCATAGTTGATTATGTTCATAATCCAGTGATGATGTGGGTTTAGTTGAGCAGGATGATGAGTCATCCAGCCTTTATATCATTGATCGAGCGCAAGAAGTTTAAAGATGTAGAAGAAGATGATTATTGGATGATTGCAATGCAAGAGGAGCTGGATCAATTCATGCACAATGACGTTTGGGATTTAGTTCCTAAGTCAAAAGGGAAATCAATTATTGGAACCAAATGGGTTTTTAAGAACAAGCTAGATGAAAATGGTTTTGTTGTTAGGAGCAAAGCTAGGCTTGTTGCACAAGGCTACAATTTGCAATGAGGAATCGATTATGATGAGACTTATGCTCATGTAGCTTGGCTCGAAGAAATCAGAATCCTATGTGCTTTTGCATCTCATATGAACTTCAAATTATTTCAAATGGATATCAAGAGTGCATTCCTCAATGGATTCATTCAAGAAGAAATCTACGTTCGCCATCCTCCAAGCTTTGAAGATCCGAAGAATGCTATGCATGTTTTCAAATTGAAGAAAGCTCTCTTTGAATTGAAGAAAGCTCCTAGAGCTTGGTATGAGAGGTTGACCAATTTCTTGATTAACAAAGGCTATGAAAGTGGAAAAGCATATAGGACTCTGTTTATCAGGCGAAGAAAGGAAGATGTGTTGCTAGTCCAAATATATATTGATGATATTATATTTGGAGAAATTGATGAGAAGCTATACAAGGAATTCTACAAGTAGATGAAGAGCGAGTTCGAAATGTTTATGATGGTAGAGCCCAATTTCTTTCTTTGTCTTCAAATCAAGCAGACTGAAGATGGAATTTTCATCAGTTAGGCTATGTATGCCAGAGAAGTCCTGAAGAAATTTGACATGGAACATTCGAAGGTAATGTCCACTCCTATAGCCACTGATACTATCTTGATTAAAGATGAAGCTGGAAAACCTGTGGATAGCAAGTTCTATAAAGGAATCATTGGTTCTCTTCTTTAGTAGGCCAGATATTTAGTAAGCTGTGTGCTACTATGCTTGGTATCAAGCTGATCCTAGAGAATCTCATTTAGCCACTATAAAGAGAATTCTCAAGTATTTGTAAGGCTTAATTTAAGCCGGTCTGTGGTATCCCAGCATCTCAAATTTCACTTCCAAGGGATTCACAAATGCTGATTATGGTATAGACAAGCTCTACAGGAAAAGTACAATAGGAGGATGTCATTTCCTTGGAGAGTGTCTTGTCTCATGGTACAATAAGAAGCAAACTTCTGTTGCGCTAAGTACAGCTGAAGTTGAGTACATGGCAGCAGGAAGTTATTAAGCACAACTGCTATGGATTAAGCAGCAACTGGAAGATTATGGTATAAAGTCAAATTGTCTTAAAGTTATGTGTGATAACAAGAGCGCAATTGACCTATCCAAAAATCTAGTTCAGTATGATAGGATGAAGCATGTCAACATTAGACATCGTTTCATTAGGGATCATGTGCTACGAGGAGATGTCAAGCTAGAGTATGTTCCTTCTGAGGAACAACGCATTGACATTTTCACCAAGCCATTACCAAATGAGTAATTCTGTGTTCTGATGTAGTTAATTGGAATGGCAAATCCACGTTAAAGAAGAAGGAAGTTGAAATTCTCAAAATTTTGGTTAAATGTTGGAAATCTATCCCTTAGAAGACACATGGATAACTCCGTTAGTATTTTAAGGTAACGGCTTGAGGAACTGTTTTGCAAAAATTTAAAAGCTCTAAGTTTTCAAAAAGACTTGCGTTTGAATGGGACCATTTTACTGAGGCAGTTAATCTTATGCTCATCTCAGCATTCATTTTCATCTTGAGCTGTGGTAGTGCCACATGCCCCTGAGAGATCCTAAGGTCTATAAAAGCTGAACAGTTGAAGAGAGAAGGTTACTTGCTTTCTGCGAATTTGAAATCCAAAGCATTTGAACTCTAATTCCTCTTCTCTTTCAATCCTTTCAATTCTCTCTCAAATGGTGATTACCAGAACCACATTTACACTTAAGAGCACAACATGTATGAATGTTGTAGTAAATGCTGAAGGGAAGATCAAGAAATTGACTCTTCAAGAAGGAACCCTTTTCACAAAGGTGGAATGGGCAAACAACTTAGATTTTGATCCCGTTTATAAAGTGGACTATGAAGGGTTGCTATGAAATAAAACCATGCATAGGATAATCAAGCAGCAACATCTGAGTTCTTTTTAAAAGCTGGAAGGTTTTGCTATCACAGGACTCATCAGAGCCTCCTACTCAAACCTCTACACAATCCAAGGGTTTGATGATGTTCTGATGATGGATTTTGGAGGTAAAACCACTCTCATCTGTGTGAGATTGATAGGGAGCACCCTCAACATGCCTAACAAAGGCACTCAGCTCTACAAAATCGGCAATGAAGAGGCTGTAATTATTATAAAAGATTGGTAGCTCCCCGTGAACTCTGTATCAGGGGAGATAGCAGTAAGCAGCATGACCTGGACCGCGAGAATGTGCCATGAGCTGGTGGTGAAGTTAATGCTACCAAAAACTAGGTTTGTGACTAGCTGTACCTACTTTGAGAGGTGTGTGGTCTAACATATGGTAGAGGGTAAGAAGCAGAACTGGCCAGTGGCGATTCTTCACCATTTGGCTAAGCTGACTACTATCTATCACTATGGTTACCTTATTACAGAACTTATGAGGGAAGCGAAAGTCGATATCGCTCAGTTTTTGGGGGAGTATGGTGATACAGTTTTTCCAGTGAAGAAGCGATTCGAAATGGTTCACTTCAGCAAATTGAGTTCACAATCAGGAACATATTATGTACAATAAAGCACAACAAAAGCGCAAGCTGAAGTGCGTACCAACAGTAGTACCTGTGGACATCTTGGAAGAGGATGAAAATGGCTTTATGGTGGATAGCTATGACTCAGACAATCCCCCATATCCAGCATTCTAGAGAAAGTCACCACCACCGCGTCCTCTCCCAAGTAGAAGGCAGCTTTCTCCAAGGCTAGGGGGAAAAGCCTTGCAAAATCCAAAGCTGATGAGGCCCCTGCTCAACCCCAGCATCAAAGGAGGCAGATGAAGGCCGAAACCCACACCCAAAGAGAAATTGAGGCCAAAATTCAAGCTGAGCAGTAGGCGGAGGAACAAGAAGATGTTGTTACGGCTGATGAATTCCTGCGTGAAAGAAAGTGCAAAATGGTTCTTTCTGAGGAATCAGAGGAGCAGGGTGTGAGCACGGGATTTTGTACCAGCTCGCGCGTTCAATAATGATGGCTTTTCGGGATATTTATCCTTGAATCACACGATTTTCGACCATTCGACGATCTTCAAATGGGAGTCTTCCTCGTCTCTAAATTCAAAAGAATGTTATTTAATTTTATTTAGAAATTAATTAAAAAATACAAAAATATGAAAAAAAATAAAAATTCAGAAAAATAGAAACCCGGGAGAGACTGAATCCCAGGTCCGAGGTAGGTCTCGCTGAGAAACGGGCTTTGGCGAGGCAGAGCCTCACTAAAGTCCTGGGCGAGGCAAGCCTCGCCAAAGTCTTTGGCGAGGCCTCACCAAAGAAGCTGCGAGGGGCCTTGCCGAACTTTTTTCCGGCGAGCCCCTTGTCGGAAAAACTTACCTTTTTGCGGGAATTTCTCCTATAAATAGTCGGGTCTTTTTCGATAATAAGGGGCTCGAAATTTTAGACAAAAAAATTAGATTTTCAAATAAAAAGACAACGAGAAAAACACCAAAAATATTTTCTTTAATTTCTTTTGAATAATTTAGATCCAAAAAACATTTGGATCACAAATCTTGATTATTTTCAAATCATTCTTCTTCCTACATTTCTCAAAAATCCTCAGATATTCTCGGGTCTAAAATAAATTTAGAACATGAGTCTGATTAACTTTCGGATAAATATTTTCTTCAAAGATATTCGGATCCAAAAGACGTTTGGATTCCAAATTTTAATTGTTTTCAAATCTTTTTTCCATCTACTTTTCTTTTAAATATCCTCAGATATTCTCGGCTATAAAACAAATTTAGAACCCAAGTCTGATTATCTTTTGGATAAATAAACACTTATTGTCCAATTAAACCGCAACTTAAACCAAAACGAAAGAGGAACACTCCCGGAGATCAAACGGATAAGCCGAAGTGGATTCATACCGCAAGGGTAAGCCTCTGAGTTCCTAGAACTGCGAATTCCGCGCTTATCGTCTGCTTCATCTTTTTCTGATTTTATTTGTGGACCTAGGAATATTTTTATTTCTTTTTATGTAAATAATGTTGTAATTCTCTTCTTCATCTTTATTTCTTTTCTATTTTGTTTAGAATACACCCACGAAGGGAATAAAATTATTCCCGGATAACAGACCTCACCTTTTACCATGCAGTCATTTTCACTAATGAAATTGATCAACATACGTGTAAATAAAAATGAACCAATTTTTATTCAAATTAACAACTTTAAAATCTTCGATGTTTTAATTAGGCCACACGGGCCTCGCTAAAATCAAATTGAACATATGTGATATCCCTTGTGCTAACCTTTGTGGGTGCAGGTTAGATGTATGTCTAGGATTTTAATTTTCCTTCGGGTATCGCAATTTCATTTTTTTAGGGAAATATAATTAATAGATTAGCGGGCGGTTGCACCCCCAATTTTTTGAAAGCCTTGTAATTTTTATTTTCCGCATTTATTTAATGCCTTGTGAATGGTTTATTATTCCGCGTTGTGGATGGTTTATTATTTTGCAATATGTGAATCATGCATATAAAGTCTAAAAATGACCTAAGTGCGTATATATATAACTAAGAAAATACGGTTTTCTGTAGATGTAATATAATGTGATCACTTAAAAAATAAGCAACTTATCCCGGACCCGAATCTTTGTGTCTTAGTGGGCCGTCCCTCGGACGTTAAGCCTCATAGGACTCTAATTCCTGGAAAGAGAAAATCCAGGTGGCGACTTCACACTAAGAGACGGTGGATTCTGGTTTGACCAAATCTAAAATGTTTTCGCTCTCTTTTCAACCTTTTTCCTCGGGTCCCCTACCCGTTGCTTTTCTTTTTTCAAACACCTTGGTGGACTGCGCCTATCAAATCACGCGCTCTCGGCCCACCGCTCCGTGTCGCCTGCTCACAGTGGCGACTCTGCTGGGGATTTTTCTAAAAACTTGTTTTTTCAAAGGTTTTAGATTTTGAATAATTGCCGAAAATTATTGATCACATTATTCCGTTTTCTCTTAATTATGACATATTCATAAATAACGCATTGCAATAGAGGGGATTAGCCCATAAGTCTAAGGTACCCCTATTACCACGAAGATTTCTCTTGTACTAATTTGCCTCCCTAAGAAAAGATAGTACTTGAGCGGGTGGAGCACTTGTTGCCGTATCGCATGTACCTCCCTCAACCCATTTAGGGAGAGGCTTGGAGTGTATTTTAGTGCAACAAGAACCTTCTACATCAGCAACCCATTTACAACCCTCATATAAATAACCCATAGGCATTCTCCCTAGGGCGTTACCCAACAAACAACCATGCATTATATTTTCCTACAAGTGTGCTCCTTTGTATCCTCGCGGTACTAAGATGAACTAAACTTAGGACAGAGACTAGCCAAGAACCCTACACGCGGGAGTTGTATGGTTGGAAGTTTCGACGTTGCATGCTATGTTCTATGTGTATACTACTTTCAATTTGTCACTGAACAAATGTCATACTAACCATGAATTTTTGTGCAGACACTTGAACACACACACACACACACACTCATGATATTAAATGTACATATCACG
The DNA here is from genome assembly GCA_949673415.1 of Euphorbia schlechtendalii. Lineage (NCBI taxonomy): Eukaryota > Viridiplantae > Streptophyta > Magnoliopsida > Malpighiales > Euphorbiaceae > Euphorbia > Euphorbia schlechtendalii. The sequence continues at coordinate 11,223 of CATIWQ010012155.1, forward strand.
TTATCATCATGATACCACATACACTTAGGTACAGATGACACTATAGATCGTGTCACCCTAGGATAACATAAAACCACTTAGGAACATCAATTACCCCTTTTCAACGAGATGTCCACTTGACATCCCGCTATTAGCCTGTACATGGCAAACATACCTTCCTTTTACTGCTTGATGTCCACTTGACGTCCGACACTTAGCCCACAAGGGCTGATAATATATCCCACACATCCACCCAACATCCAATTCACAGCCCTTCTAGGGCAATTATACACACCAAAAGCCCAAACGGGGCAAATATCTACCCAAAACCTTTTTCCCACATTAAAGGATATCCCAGTTAATGTCCTAACCTAATCCCACACGAGGTAAACTTACTTCAAAAGTCTTACCTTACCAGGGTATACTCCTCATACCCAAATCATTCGCCTACACAAGGCAATAATTCACGTATCACCACATACCCTCAAATAGTGATGACCACATAGGTATCAAAAAACTTTACCCTAATTGGGCGAAATAACCAAATCATTCATTAGGTAGCTACATACGGTAGTTATTTATATTTTATTAAGGTATGTCACACCACTTACCCGAAACAATTTTGACCTCCTCACCCCATGAGACCTAGTCATGGTACAAAACCTCAAACCATTGACCTATTACCACACAGGTAGCTTAGTCAGCTCACTTACACCACTCATATTACGATGTCACATCGACATTGTACAAATCTCAAATCCAACCCTCGTTGTTGGATTATTCATTTCCACATGTTTTCATTGTTACCTAACGACTAACCTGTTTGTTTCAAATGGATTGACATACATATTATATCACATCATAGCATGCTAACCCCTTTGTGAATGCAACCATAACATTAAAAATCGCATGCATTACCCGCATCATGAATCATATCACGAATCTTACATGCACGGTCTAATATTCTACTCGTGTATCAAAGTGGCTTGGAAGAGGCTTGCTCGCTGCCTGGTTCGTGTTTCCCCAATTCTAGAGGGGGTTCAGTACACTGACTCAAGTGAGGACTCGGGTTCAGACTCGGATTTAGTTCAACGCACGTCGATCATGGCCAATCCACAAGAAGAAGGTGCGAGGGAAGATCACCCTATCCTAACGGGGATAAAATTCTCAGCAGTGGTTGGTGAGCTCCGAGATTACAGCTGCCCTGATTCGCCAATACGTCGGGAGGGCCCAGAATGTATCATCCAACTCGGAGGTCACCCTTTACAACGTCAATCCAACAGGGGGACCTCCCACCTCACACATGGAGCCCCCAACTACCTTTTATCAATTCGGGGCAGGACAAAATCAGCTGAACCCTCCAATTGGGCAGCCAGGATAAAATTTTGCCAATCCTTCCCAATTCTTCCTGCGATAAATGGGGCAGCCAGCATTCACGCCATGGCCTTTCTACCAAGGAGTGACCCAACACCCTATTCCTTCTTGGAGTATGTCGGTTACCTAACAATTCTAGGCACCTCAACTACCCCACTTTGCGGCATATCCCCAGGGGTAATATGGCTCTTATCCAAGCACAGGGAACGCCATCCTTCAACAAACAGGAATGGTGGAACTATGGCAACAGTTCTTGGCCACTCACGGTGGCCACCTAAGGAACACACACCTTGCACAACCTATAATCAGGGATGAAGACAGCTTGCCCCCAAACTTTGTAATGCCGTAGTTTGAGAAGTACGTAGGATCTGGTGACCCACGCGCTCACTTAATGCATTATCAGACGGTGATGAGAGCATGGAGGGTCAACGATCGAATGTTGGCTAAGCTCTTCATCGTCACCTTGGGCCACCCAGTCAATGAATGGTACACCACCTTTCGCTAGACATAGCCACTGATTGGAACAACCTTGCTCAAGCTATGCTGGGACATTATGGTTTCAACTCTCAGATGGAAACCACAATGCAACATCTGGAGGCCATAAGGCAAAGGCAGGGTGAGAGCTTCAAATCCTACTATTGACGTTGGATGGCCACACAGGTCAGGCTTAGGGCTCGCTTAACTCTACCATAGATGATAACCAAGCTACTGGACGGTGCAATGCCATCATATAGGAACAAGTTTGGGTCAGAAATCTTCTCAAGCTACCAAGAAGTGTTTGAGAAGGTAGATAGGATGGAGCACTTTGAATCCATGGACACATCCTGGGGGGATTAGCACCCATGATTGATGATGTAATAAATTATCATTTAACTACTTAGCCTACGAGGCTCCTTTTGAATGTTTGAATAAATTAAACATTATTTATTTGCTTGATAATTTATTAATGACATCACACATTCTCATAAACATATACATAATGTTTTCAGCACACGTGACACATCATTTTATGAAATTAATTTGGGTATAAATGGATTCCCCATAATAAATTCAAATGATTTGACTCTTGACAGAAAGTAAGAGACAAATACATGTACAATGCGTGACAGCAATTGTCTCATCATATAAGGACGAAAGATGAATGGAAAGATCTCCAAGCATGAAACGTCCACTGATTCAACCAAGAGATCGAAGCACGCAAAGATCAAAAGGATCGAAGCTAGAATAAAGCCATAATGTCGACAAAGCAAGTTGGGACCAAACAAAGGACGCAATGCCACAAAGAACGAGTCAGATTGTTGAACACGTCAACAACTCCATTACAACCATTCATGGGACCAAACAAACGACGCAATGCCACAAAGAAGGAGTTAGATTGTTGACCACGTCAACAACTCCATCACAACCATTCATGAGACCAAATAAATGACGCAATGCCACAAAGAAGGAGACAGGTTGTTGAACACGTCAACAACTCCATCGCAATCATTCATGAGACCAAACAATTGACGCAATGCCATAAAGGAGTCAGATTGTTGAAGACGTCGACAACTCCATCACCACCGGTGCAATAACACAAAGAAGGAGTCAGATTGTTGAACACGTCAACAACTCCATCACACGGATCACCATCATTCGTGGGATAATAAAAAAAGAGTCAATGATAAAGATAAAAAGAAGTCAGATTGTTGAACACGTCAACAACTCCTTCACACGGCTCGCTACTATTTGTGGGGCAATCATCGCAAGAAACACCGATGATCAATACTCATCATCACATACACGTCAAGCCAGCAAAGCGGCGCGAGCACCAACCAATCGATAAAAAATGCTGAACGAGATAACAAATGAAGTCGTGGACATGGACGATGACTGATCCACCAAATCAACCAAGTCTTACACAATTGCTATCACGCATAGGTGAAAGAAATAAATCTCTAAAAAGTAGTACAAACAAAAAAAAAATTTGTATTTAGCCTGTCAATTAACACTCGGTTAGTTGAGCAAAAATTAGGGCTTCTTTTCAAACCACAAAAAGAATAGTCCGCTGAGTTGAAAACCCGAAAAGGGCGGCTCAGGCAAAACTTAGGACATCGAGAGAACAACATTGGTTAGAAAACCTGAAAGGGCTAATTGATGGCAAGAGACAAATCATTTGAAAATGTATACCCTTAAGTTCATCAATGAATTGTCATTTTTGCTAAATCTTTATACATGTGCTTATTTTGATTGCTTGCATGCCAATTGTAGAATATCACAAGTAAAAATCCAAAAATTAAAAAAATAAAGTATATAATAAAGAAAAATGAGTATGCTAGATTGAAAACCTAAAAGGGCGGTCCGGGAAAAAATTAGGGCAAGGTTCAATAGATTGAAAACCCCCAAGGGTGATCTATGCTGAAATAAGAACCAATATCAAGTTCATCATCTCCTCCTCGGAACGGTACGAGGCATCATATATCTTCAACACTTCAAGCAAACAACTTCCAAGTGATCATCACCAACACAACGCAGGATCAATGATTCATCCAAACTTTCCTCAAATCAGATCCAAGCTATGAACTTAAATCTAATTCAACAAAACCCTGCTCATCGCTTTGAGGAAGTCATCAATGGAATCCCCAGCAAGATAAACCCTAGGGGTAACCATGCACCAGCACAAGAGAAGGCTCCTCAATGGATGAAGCCCACGACGCCTATAACAAATGAACATACATCATATGATAAAAATTGTTCATTATGCATACATTACATTCGCATCATGAACCTACAAACAAGACGATGGCCAACTCAAACCTAAAGTTAACATTGAAAAAAAAGCCTCCTACAATAGAGCGGTTCTCGGGACATCCTTGAATTTCTATTGAACTTATTTACTTATCATGTTTTAATTTTTGATTGAAGGGGTAAAATTTTTTGCTTCGCATAAACTCAATCAAATAATTAAAACATTCATCATAAAATGTATTAACATTACCTTTTTTCTGACTTGTCACATGAAGCAAGTCAACATCTTATTAAGGAAATTCAAAACATAACCGGAGAAGGAAACGGTTATCTCAATGGCTGAAGAAAGAAACAGTCTCATTTATCAACCGAAGAATGAAATGATTACTGACTACAATAGGGATGCCGTAGAAAGAAACGATCGACCCGCCCACAAGGGGCACCAAGTACCTAAGGGATTCCGAAGAAAGAAACGAACAACCCTATGAAGACACAGCGCTAGAAAGGAAGGCCTATGTTATCATCAATTGGGAATAAGAAGTCACCAACCACACCGATCAGGTATTCTCTATCCGTACGCTCTTTTCGTGTGATCATACTGGTTATACAACCTGCAATTATCACACGAGGGGTAGCTGTGACCATGTGATTTTGTACTAGCTCGCGCGTTCAATGATGATAGCTTTTCGGGATATTTATCCTCGAATCACACGATTTTTGACCGTCCGACGACCTTCAAATGGGAGTCTTCCTTGTCTCCAAATTTAGAAGGACGTTATTTAAATTTATTTAGAAATTAATTAAAAATTATGAAAATACGAAAAAAATAAAAATTCATAAAAATAGAAACCCGGGAGAGACTAAATCCTAGGTCTAAGGTAGGCCTCACTAAGAAATGGGCTTTGGCGGGGCGAGCCTCGCCAAAATACTTTGGCGAGGCACCCTCGCCAAGCTCCATGGCGAGGCTAGCCTCGCCAAAGACACGGCGAGGGGGCTTGCCGAACTTTTTTCCGGCGAGCCCCTCGCTGGAAAAACTTACCTTTTTGGATTTTCGGGAATTTCTCCTATAAATAGTCGGGTCTTTTTCGATAATCGGGGGCTCGAAAATTTAGACAAAAAAATTAGATTTTCAGATAAAAAGAAAACGAGAAAAACACAAAAAATATTTTCTTTAATTTCTTTTGAATAATTTAGATTCAAAACACATTTGGATCACAAATCTTGATTATTTTCAAATCATTCTTCGTCCTACATTTCTCAAAAATCCTCAGAAATTCTCGGGTCAAACAAATTTAGAACCCGAGTATGATTATCTTTCGGATAAATATTTTCTTCAAAGATATTCGGATCCAAAAGACATTTGGATTCCAAATTTTAATTGTTTTCAAATCTTTTTTCCATCTACTTTTCTTTTAAATATCCTCAGATATTCTCGGGTTTAAGACAAATTTAGAACCCGAGTCTGATTATCTTTTGGATAAATAAACACTTATTTTCCAGCTAAACCACAACTTAAACCAAAACGAAAGAGGAACGCTCGCGGGGATCAAACGGATACACCGAAGTGGATTCATACCGCAAGGGTAAGCCTCTGAGTTCCTAGAACTGCGAATTCCGAGCTCATCATCTGCTTCATCTTTTTCTGATTTTATTTGTGGACCTAGGAATATTTTTATTTCTTTTTATGTAAATAATATTGTAATTCTCTTCTTCATCTTTATTTCTTTTCTATTTTGTTTAGAATACCCCCACGAAGGGAATAAAATTATTCTTGGATAACAGGCCTCACCTTTTGCTATGCGATCATTTTCAGTAATGAAATTGACCAACATACGTGTAAATAAAAATGAACCAATTTTTATTCAAATTAACAACTTTAAAATCTTCGATGTTTTAATTAGGCCATACGGGCCTCGCTAAAATTAAATCGAACATATTTGATATCCCTTGTTCTAACCTTTGTGGGTGTAGGTTAGATGTATGTTTAGGATTTTAATTTTCCTTCGGGTATCGCAATTTCATTTTTTTGGGAAATGTAATTAATAGATTAGAGGGCGGTTGCATCCCCTGATTTTTTGGAAGCCTTGTAATTTTTATTTTCCGCATTTACTTTCCGCATTTATTTAATGCCTTGTGAATGATTTATTATTTCGCTTTGTGGATGGTTTATTATTTTGCAATATGTGAATCATGCATATAAAGTCTAAAAACGATCTAAGTGCGAATATGTATAACTAAGAAAATACGGTTTTCTGTAGATGTAATATAATGTGATCACTTAAGAAATAAGCAACTTATCCTGCATTTACTTACTGCTTTATGGATGGTTTATTATTTTGCCTTGTGGATGGTTTATTATTTTTCCATACATGAATCATGCATTTAAACTCGAAAAATGACCTAAGTGCGAATATGCGCTACTAAGAGAATACGGTTTTCTTAGAAGTCATATAATGTGATCCAACGAGAAATAAGCAACTTATCCCGAACCCGAAACTCTGTGTTTTAATGGGCCGTCCCCTGGACGTTAAGCCTCACAGAACTCTAATTCCTAGAAAGAGCAAATCCAGGTGGCGACTCCACACTAAGAGATGGTAGATTCGGGTTTGAACAAATCTAAAATGTTTTCGCTCTCTCTTTTCAACCTTTTTCCCCAGGTCCACGACCCGGTGCTTTTCTTTTTTCAAACACCCGGTGGACCGCGCCTATCAAATCGTGCGCTCTCAGCCCACCGCTCCGTGTCCCCTGCTCACACTGGGCGAGGCTAAGAAGTCCAGAGAAGAGGATGCTCTGAGTCCTAACACTACTAGTGAAGTAAAAGAAGCATTTACCAAAGTTGAGGGTACTTAGCGCAAGCGTTCTGCCACCAACAGGCCCTTGCAATGAATGTGCAGGTGGTGAGCAGCAAGGAGGATGTTGAAGATTCCCTCTCCCTAATTCCTAAGGAGTTTGATCCCCAAGAACCCAACATTATCGCACCCTCTTTCACTCTTGTTAAGGAGTCCTCTACTCAGCATGAGCAACCTCAAGCTTACCCATCCTTGGGTTAATCAACTAACCCAGAGGTTCCTCAAATTCCTACCCCCTCTTCTTCTGTAAATCCTCAAATCCCAACTTCTCCTGTAAATCCTTCAATTCCCTCAGTTTCTACTCCTGTAGATACTGAAAAACTAACTGTAAATTCTCCTCCTCCTTCCAATATTGTACATTCTACTATCCATATTCCATCCTCTCCTATTAATACCTAAAACTCTCCTATTCATATTTCTTCACCCATAAAAGCAATTATTCTTTCTCTTCTAACCATTCTCCAGTAAATAATCCTTCTACCCATTCTTCTCCTGTACAAACTCAAACCCAAACATTTCCTTGTACATCTGTTGTACCTTCTATTCCACTCAACCAAAACATCCCCCAAACTTCTTCAACTGTAAATTATTCTGAACTACCCTCTTCTTCAAACACATCCTCTACCCCCTTAACCCCTCTAGTTAGGGAAGTTCCCAATGCTGAGAACTACGGTCAACCGGGAAACGTAAGTGGTCAGAATGCTGAGGTAAATTTTACGTTTCGTGAAGCAAATGACCCTAGAAGAGAGATAATCTGCGAGGATTTGGCTAGTAGAAATCAGAGAGTTAGCTAGGAAGAAATTCCCTATGTCAGGATAACTGCTGAGTTAGATGGAGTAGTAAGAATAATGTTACTTACTCACAAATTGACGAACTTGTCTTCTCGACCTAAGGTAAAGTTACCTGAGTTCAAACAACACATAAGTGTGTACGGTGAATCTCTCTACTTCGAGGAGTTTGAGATAATCTAGGGTAGCTTGTTGGCTATTCGAAATTATTTGGTAAAAGAGAGTGCCAAAAGTTTGATGGATAAGATGGCTCTAATTCTCACTAGGTTGACGGATTCTGCAGCCCAGCTTGGGGCAACAATCACTGCTATCCCCATGTCTACTACAATGGCTAATGCTATTACAGGAAAGTTAAAGGGTAGCGTGGATGCTGCTATTGAGTAGCTGAGTCTCTTGAGTACCAATATAGCAACTCAAATGACATAGATCCATAAACTAGGTTAGGAGCAGGCCAAAATAAAGAGACTAACCAATCACAAGATCAAGAATGTCTTCAAAGAGGTAGAAATAACAAAGGAAATTGGCCACATCACCACAAAATTGGTTGAGGCCCAGTGAAAGTTCTCGTTGCACGATAACAACAAACAAGATGAAGTGGTGAAGTTGCTGAGGGATATCTCAACTAAAATGGACAAGGCCCTTATCGTCAATCTTGACTCTCTCCACACCAAATTAGACACCATCCAGCAAGAAGTCAATGAGCACAAAACAAAGAAAGTCTCCTCCTCGCATAAGTTTCTTGTCTCTTCCATTGGGAAGATTTTTCCAGACATGCCAACTCTAAGTTTTCCTGCTACAGAATCTTTGTGCCCTGAGACTGGTATGACTATTCACACCAAGATGAATGTCATTAAGTTAAAGGTAGAAGACCTGCGGAAGAATATTGGTACTCTGATGAAGACGGGCAAATTGGATACAAAGGACGTTGATTACACTACAAAGTTTATATCATCTATTGGTCCCAAAGTCTTTGATATTGAAGTGTAACTGAAGATCGCACTGATTGCAACAGACTTACGGGGCCTTCTTGAATGATTTCAACAATTCGCGTATCAAGGGTTTGACCAGATTGCGCACCTCTCTAAATGTCACTATCTTCTTCCCAGCGAGCTTAGTGGCCAAGATTTTCTTACCACTAGAGTAAGAGATTTCCCCGCACATCATCTTCCAGCAAGAGAACTTCAGAGTTGCCATCGATGCATTAAATACCTGCCTTGAACAAATTGTGCAAGGTCAGATAGCAAAGGGGGAGAAGCTAGCTGAAGATGCTCTCCGAATGGCGAATCTCAACAAGGGAACTCTTCCAAGGAAACTGTTTTATTATAAGCCTCCTTAGCAGCAACATCCCGAGACTAATCAATACAAGACTGCTAGCACTTCCTCTTCTGTGCGTAGAAAGTAGTATAAGCCATGTACTTTGTAATTTTTACAACTTTTAATAGGACTTAGCTATGTAATCTTAGTTCAGAATAGACATGTTCAAGGGCTGGGGTACCCGCCCGGCCTGGCCCGAGCCTGCTTCAACGGGCAGGGTTTGGACACTCATTTTTTAAAAAAGCCCGGCCCGAGCCCGAGCCCGAGCCCGTCGAAGCCCGAAAATTTATGGGCCGGGTTTGGTTTTTATATAAATACCCAAGCCCAGCCCGAACCTGACCCGATGAATATTTTATTTATTTATTATATATTTATACATTAAATTTATAATTATTTTAAGTTCCTATATTTTATTCTATTAAATTTGTATACTTGATTACAATAAATTTTACTGAATATTAAAGATTGTAAGTAAACAATGCAATTATATTAAAAATTTTAATATATTTTGATCTACTTTATATTTTTTTTAACTTAGTTTAATAAAAAAATTTATAACAAAAAAATATTCATGGGCTTGGAAA
>CATIWQ010012197.1:0-10624 GCA_949673415.1 Euphorbia schlechtendalii
TTATTTATGGACCTAGGAATTATTTTATTTACTTATTATTGTAAATGTTGTAATAATTCTCTTCATCTCAATTTTCTATTTTATTTATTTAGTAAAGATATGTATTAGAATACCCCCACGAAGGGAATAAAAAGTATTCCCGGATAACAGGCCTCACATTTTTGCCATGCGGTCATTTTTACTTATAAAATTTACCAACTTATATGTAAATAAAAACGAACTATTTTTATTTAAAATAACAACTTTGAACCATCGATGTTTTAATTAGGCACACGGGCCTTGCTGAAATCAAATCGAACATATGTGATATCCCCAGTGCTAACCTTTGTAGATGCAGGTTAGATTTATGTTTAGGATTTTACTTTTCCTTCGGGTATTGCACATATTTTTGAGGAAATGTAATTAATAAGTTAGCGGGCGGTTGCATCACCCGAATTTTGGAAGCCTTGTAATTTTTATTTTTCGCATTTACTTTCCGCATTTATTTACTGCCTTGTGAATGGTTTATTATTCCACTTTATGGATTGTTTATTATTTTGCAATACGTGAATCATGCATATAAAGTCTAAAAATGACCTAAGTGCGAATATACATAACAAAGATTCTATAGATGTAATATGATGTGATCCAATAAAAAATAAGCAACTTATCTCGGACTCGAATCTCAGTGTCTTAGTGGGCTGTCCCCCGGACGTTAAGCCTCACAAGACTCTAATTCCTGGAAGAGCTAATCCAGGTGGTGACTCCACACTAAGAGACGGCAGATTCGGGTTTGAACCAATCTAAAATGTTTTCGCTCTCTCTTTCAACCTTTTTCCTGGGTCCCTGACCCGGTGCTTCTCTTTCAAACACCCCGGTGGATCGCGCCTCTCATCTCTGCGCGCTCTTGGCCCACCACTCCGTGTCTCCCGCTCACAGATTGCATCACTTCATTGTGATTGGATGAGAAGCTTTATCCTTATTCACAATGGAAAGGCACCTTTTCATGATTGGTTGACTTCCAAAAGGTGTTTTTTCATTTGGTAGTTGATGGCGGTTGATCGTTCTTATCTGGCGGTTGGTAGTTGAGAAGAGTAGACCAAAAAACCATCAAAGTCATGACTGTGAAGTACATGTCACGACTGTGGATACTTTGTTGGCAACTTTCTGTTCTAAAGAATACTAATTCGGGACCGCGAATGGTTATCGCGACCGTGAATTGTGTTTTTCTTCAGAATCCTTCTTGTAACTTTACCGATCTCCTATAGCTTCGATCCTAAGCCAAATCCTTACGTTCCATGCATCTTTTTACACCTTTTTCACTCTTTTTTCATAGATTTCCAACTTTAATTATTTTACTTCCAAGATTTACCTAGTACCTACATTTGCATAAAAAAACAACTACATACCATGTGAAATCTTTTATATGAAGTATAAAAATGACTTAAACTATGGTGTTTAATGTGTCAAATTATTATGAAAATAAGTGTAATTATACACTTATCACACCCCCACACTTAAGTTTTGCCTTGTCCTCAAGGTAAATTCAATAGAAGTGTATAAAATAGTATTCAAGTTCGTACCTCATTTGACGAAAGACTATTACAGTGAGTACCACATTCCCACGTTGCATAAGATTCAAGTAGGAGTTAGAAATTTCCCACAAATTAGTAATGTGCAATTTATATAGTGTAGTTGTATAAGTGATTTGAACCTTATTTCGATCACTAGATTTCTCTACATATTTGAGCGATTGTTGTATAAGTGTAATTGCAAATCACTTATCAATAAAAGTTTTCATTCTTCAATATTCGTTTATTCAATATTCATATAGAATTGCATCTTAGCGGATGTTCTGTACGGGCCAAGACTGAATTCAAAGTAGACACGAGAATTGAGGGAATTGACGACTCCCATTAAAGAGTGGATACAATTTGATGAACTTTAGCTTTCACTTGCATACCTTACAACTTTGCTTTGTTTTCTACTTATACTTTCTATTTCGAAGTTTATGATATGTCTATTTGTCATATTGTGTATTTCGTGTTGAACCTTTTATATTAATAAAGTTATATGCTTTTGAGTTAACTTTAAGAGTGATTCCGGGGTTAACAAGATTGTGTACATTCATTGGATCTATGATTATAATGCTATTTAGTGAGCCAACATTTTTTGAATGGTAACTTTCTAAATATGGCTATGTGAGAGCGACATGTACTAAGCATTGTATTATTGTTATCCAGGTTTAAATAATCATCTTGATTCGTTTGCACTAAACTTAGAAAAGTCATTTCATGTGCTGCTCTACGGTGAATAATTGAATATCTGAGTGTCTAGAACCGAATCTGTTAAAGTGGTCTGGTGTATGTTATATCTTTGATGATTTTTCATGTTTTCTTTGCTATACGTGTTCGTAGGGATAATTTATACCGATTTCTTCTACTCTAATCTATTTATACATTTATCTATTTATTTACCATCATATCCCAACCAACCCATCAATAATAAAATTATCTATTTTATTTTCTTTGTTCCGTTACTCTTGTTGATCTTTAGAACCGAATTCCTTCCCTGTGGGTTCGATATCTTTTAAAACTAAATCGCAACTGTATACTTTCAGTTATCATCATTTTTCTATTTGATAAGTGGTATTGACAACACCTGTACTTTAAAGGAAAATCTTACAAACAAGTTATTAAACTTATCAGTAGAAAAGTGTTGAACAAAGGTAACCAATATCTTAGGTGTGAGGATACTTGTACTGTTACTGCAATAAAACATGATACCAACACATGGATAAAGTTATTTCCAAGTGTCTGTCTTATAGTGGTCTCTAATGTATTACCCGAATACATTCATGTGCTAACTCAAAAGTACCACCTTCAGCTCGTGAGATTGGCTACTTAAATCTAAGGAGTAAGCCTACACATGCTAGTTTGTCTATTCCATTGATATCTAGTCTCAATAAAACTATGACTAGGGATAATTAGACTATTCATAAAAACACGTATGTGTAGTTGTCACACCACATAGCTCCCACTATGTCGTACTTTTACGTATGAAGTAGTCATCAACTTTGTCTTATTAATGCGCTTATATATAATATTATACATATATGATACCAGCAAGATACATAAATAAATTAAAAACACTAATAAGCAATAAAGATGCCCTAATTAATAATAATAATAATAATATGAAATCGTTTGTACATTATAACTAATTAAGAAATATCACCCTAATTGCCTCTAGGGCATACATCATGTCTAACAATCTCCCAGTCGCACTAGATTCAATTACCCATGTGCTTCATGCCATACTCATTAACATGCTGTTTATGTTTAACCTGAGTCAATGGCTTAGTTAGCCCATCTACTAGATTCTAATCCGTTGAGATGTATTCTAAATATATATCATTTCTGGCTACTATATCCTGAATGAGATGGTACTTTCTGAGTACATGTCCATTTCTCTAACGAGACTATGGTTCTTTTGCCTGAGCAATAGCCCCATTGTTATCGCAACAAGATTTACAATGCTGGACACCACAGCGAGATCACCAAGAATTCCTTAATCCATACAGCTTGCTTAGCTACTTTTGAAGTAGCTATATACTTAGATTTTGTGGTTGAATCAGCAATCGTATCATGTTTGTAACTCTTCCAAATAATTACCCCTCCATTTAATATAAACATATACCTCGACTAGGACTTATAATCGCCCCTGTCAAACTAAAAATTCACTTCGGTGTATCCCTCAAAAGAGAGATCACCTTCTCCATATACTAAAAACATATCCTTAGTCCTACTTAAGTACTTAATGATAGTTTTAATGGCCATCCAGTGCTTCTCACCTGGGTCAGATTGAAATCTACTCATGACGCTCAATACCTTTGACATGTCAGGCTGAGTGCATACCATAGCATACATGATGGATCCTATTGCTGAGGCATAGGTATTCCATTCATGCACAGTCTCTCCTCTTATATTCTCGGACACTCATAATTAGAAAGGTTAATCCCGTGAGATATTAGGAGATAATCCTGTAATGACTGATCAAGGTTAAATCTAGCTAAAACCTTGTCTAGCAGCCTTCTAGATCCATCTCGGTAGATCATTATACCTAGTATAAAAGCTTCTTCACTAAGGTCTTTCATGGAGAACTTCTTTGACAACCATGACTCAACTATCTGAAGAAAATGAACATAGTTTCCTATCAGTAATATGTCATCAACATTTAATACAAGGAAAATGACCGCTCTCCCACTAGCCTTCTTATATACATAGGGTTCATTAGCGTTTGACACAAAACCAATTTCTTGGATTGTCTCATCAAACCTAATATTCCAACTCCTTGATGCTTACTTAAGTCCATTATAGACTTCTACAACTTGCATACCTTCGAGTAATCCTTGGATGTAAAACCCTCGGGTTGTGCCACATACACATCCATGTCCACATTTTTGTTAAAGAATGTTGTTTTCACATCCATCTGCTAAATCTCACAATCGTAGTGAGTGGTGATGGCAAGGAGTAACCTAACAGACTTCAACATGGCCAGTGGTGTAAAGGTTTCATCTCAGTAAATGCCTTCTTTTTTACTTTAACCTTTTACAACCAGCCTTACTTTATAGGTAACTACGTTACCGTCCATGTCAGTTTTCTTCTTGAAAACCCACTTGCTTCTTATGGGCCTAATCCCACTTGGAGCATCAATCAAGGTCCAGACTTGATTTTCGTACATGGAGTCCATCTCTGACCTCATTGTTGCAAACCATTTGTCTGATTTTTGAGCCTTCAATTGCCTCCTTGAAAGTCCTTGGCTCATCATCTGCCATAAGTAAGAGATATTTATCATCAGTGATGAGAAACTAGTATCGCTCAGGAGTGATTGGAGCCCGACCTAACCTACGCAATGTAGGTGTTACAATAGGCTATTCCATGCTTACATTATCTTGTGTAACAAGTGTAGGAATAATCAGTTGATTGTCAGTTTGATGTTCTTGAGTGCCTAACTCAAGATTGCTCCAACTAGCTTTTACAAGTATATGCTCCTTCTCGAGGAATTCAGCATTTATGGAAACAAGGACTTTTTATTCCTTGGGATCATAGAAGGTATACCCCATAGTCTCCATAGGGTACCTACAAATAGACCATCGAACTTAGCCACCTTATCTGAACTCGTCCTCTTTATGTAAGTAGGACATCCCCAAACTCTTAGGTGAGAAAGAGTGGGTTTTTTACCATACTACAATTCATATGGAGTTTGATCAACTAATTTAGAGGGAACTCTATTTAGAATATAAACTACGCTCTCAAGTGCATAACCCCAAAAGGATCTGTGGAGTTCTTCTTATCTCATCATGGACCGAACAATATCGAGTAGGGTTCAATTGCTCCTTTCTGACACTCCATTGTGTTGGGGAGTATAAGGAGGTGTCCACTAAGATAAAATACCATTATCTCTTAGATAATCTTAAAACTCTTAGCTTATCTATTCACCACCTCGATCAGATCAAAGGGTCTTAATACTTTTCCCAAGCTGTTTCTCTACTTCGGTTTTGAACTCTTTAAATTTCTCAAAACTCTCGGAATTGTATCTTATAAGGTACAAATAACCATATCACGAATAATCATCGACAAAGGTTATAAAGTAGACGAAACCCTCGTGTATCTTAACACTCATTGGACCACATACATCGAAATGTATTATTTCTAAGGTACTAGTGGCACGCTGACCCTTTCCTTTAAAAGGTTTCTTAGTCATCTTCCCCTTTAAACAAGGTTCGTACACACCATAGGATTCCCATTCCATTGGGCCCAAGTCACCACATTTGTGTAACTTATTTAAGCGAGTCTCATTTATATGCCCTAGACGACAATGCCATAAGTATGAGGATTTCTCATTATCCAATCTCGATTTCTTAACAATGTTTGTATTTAGAATTTCAGTTTTAGTATCCAGAACATAAATGCCATCAATATACTTCCAAAAGCATAAAGAACATTATCGCGTCGAATTTGACATTTATTAGTATAAAATAAAATTTCGAAACCCTATATTGCTAAATGCGCAACAGAAATAATATTCTTAGTGATAGTATGAATATAATAGCATTTGTTCAAAATGAAAACTATGCCACTAGGAAAACGAAGGCTATATGTCTCTACAGCTGTTGTAGCAACCCGTGCTCCATTTCCAACTCTTAGGTCCATTTCCCTCTTTGCAAGCCTCCTACTATTCCGTAATCCCTACACAGAAGTGAAGATATAAATACCAAAACCAGTATCCAATACCCAAGTAGACTCATAGGGGATTGTAGAGAAACTCTTTAGTATGAACATACCTCTAGATATTCGAGCCACATCTATCATCATCCGATGAGCTTGCTTCAAAAGCAACATTGTCCCTCTTCAATTTTAACTTTCTCATGAGCTTTCTCTTGACTTTAAACCTTTGAGTTTCTTTAACTTAAGGTCCTCAGCATTTGCTTGCTCTTTGAGTTTATTTCTAAACTCAATCTCATAAATCTCGAGTAAGTCCATAAGTTGGGTCAAGGTATAGTTGGGAGAACATTCCTTGAGCATCTTCTTGAAGGAATCATATTTATTGGGTAATACCCTCAATACCATTTCCCTCAAAGACTGCTCACTATACTTAACTCCCAACTCTCTCAATTTCTCCGAATTATCATAAACGTTTATAACCAACTCTACTACTGAGGTGTCTCCCCGCAATTTACTATGGAATAATTCATCTTCTAAACTTTCCACTGATTTGAGATGATGATTCATGGTTGCGAGATCCAACACTTTGTACACTAGTCTATGCTTTCGGAGCATGTGGTCTAACATGAGTTTTGTGACAAACTCACAGTTTCCCTTTTACTCCTCATAATCATTCATCTCACATGAAAAAGCATTCTTGCAGGGATGTTTGGGACTAGTATCAATCAAAACATAATCCAGGTAGTAGTTCTGAAGAACTCCTCTAACAGTGTCAAACCACTCATTAAAGTTATAAACATCATATTTTTTTATCAACAAGAGGACCGATGTTAGTGCGAGTATTTTCGTTAGTGATCATATTCAACCTAGATATATGATAGAATTTTTGTAGACATTAGTATAGGATCATGCATTTAATATAAAGTCTTTAATTAAATACATAATTCCTACTATTTTCTCGACATTCAAATAGCCTCTTCTATTTAAATTTGGGAAATTTGGTCCAACCAATTTTCCTTCGTAGGTAGCATCCATAGCCACTCATCATAACCCCCGCTAAAGCAGGTCAAGCCATAACAAGATAACCATGGTTGGAACCCATCCATTTGCATCTCATGCTATTGTTAATCCATTTGAGTTCTCTTTCTCGAGACATGCGTACCCAATTGTATGACTCCTCAAATGTGTCTCCAATCTAGCATTAGCTCCAATGATATGGATAACTAACCCATTTTGGTTAAGGCAGTAACCCTATCTAGTATCATGACCAAACACATGTTAAGGGAAGGAATGTTGTACATGTGCTTACATTTGTTAATAAGGTTCGTATCACGACTTATGATGGGAAGACTATCTACCACCTTAATATTGTTGAAGGGATTTTATTGGTGCCGATGATCTCGCCCTAGTCTAGTTCTTATACGATGGATATGATTATGAAAATAATAATTCTGGGTTATTTAGAATTATTAACTCTAAGGGAACATGCTCGGGACTGGTATATTATAATCATTCCATTATGCCAAGACTCCACATAGCATGCAAAATAAATAAGGTCCATGTTTAAGTTCTTACACTTATGTCTATAAGTTTTAATTAAATAACTTAAACCACATTTGTAAAACCATATGCGGAATCCAATTCCCATACTAGAAATCGACTAAGTCATAAAAGTCCCTTGGGTACTTTTGAATCTAATATCGATGGAGATTTCCAGGTAGGAGAGGCCCCCCTTAAAGTAAATGAGTAGGTAAGTCCAATCTTTGTCAAAATAACCACGGGCACTTCGATTCATTATACCACGGACAACTATGATTTAAAGGTTTCATTCTTTAATTAAGTGAAGTACGGGATGACCCTCAATTAAAGCATTTACATGTGTTAATTTACATGATAATCACTTAGACTAAGTTTGAGCAAAACCTTAATCTAGTTACCACAGCATTTTCTATAACAGAAATTGAAACCTAAGTCATGTATAGAATACTTCAATCAATTCATAGAAAATATCATTTTAACATATTATAATCAATCATGCATAGCATAAGGCACGCTCTAATACACTGCTGGTTAATTAAGATAGTAATTGAACATGCAATGTTGCAAGGTGAAATTTCAAAACATAAAATTAACCCAAAAGATCTTCTAAGCATGCCATGATTGATATAATCTAAGTTAAAATGCTCCATAGATGCTGATAGGTTTATAAAACTTATAAAAGAAACCCAGTATTTGAGTTTAGAACATTACCAGTTGATGCGTGCTTCTCTTTCCTTTTGGATGCGGCGTTCACTTAGAGTAATTCGGTAGAACTTTGTTAGCATGAGCCTCCAAACTAGGATAGCCTCTATGATTGATCCAAACAGATCTTCACCGATCAAAATCTCGTTGAGGTAGAACCCGTTAGTTGACAGCAGTTGCTAGACCGCTCGAAGACCAACCCGTAAATATAAACTGAGAAGGCTCACTTCAGAATAGAAAGAGCCTTCTAAAAAATTCTTCGGTACTTAGAGAAACTCGTGGAGGATCTCCCACAACTCACGAAGAAAGAGATGTGTTCGCGAGTTTTTGGCTATACTCCTTCTGAAAGAATTTTCCCCGGCAAAGGCACAAAAAACTTGTTCGCCACTTTTCAACTAATAAGTTTAATAACTTTTTAGTAAAGGTTTTGGCTATATATTAATGGTGCTGAAAATTTTTTCACGTAAAGTATAGGTGTTGTCAATACCACTTATCAAGATAAAAAAAGGATGATAGCTGCAAGTATATATGCAGTTTTAAAAGATATCGATCCCACAGGGAAGGACCAGCTCTAAAGATCAACAAGGAAAACAGAATGAAGAAAATAAAATAAAATAATTTGAAGTTTTGAATAGGAGGATTAGAATGAAGAATTGATAGATATATGCATGGAAGATTAGAGATTCTAATATATATATTTTCTTACGAAATAAGTATAGCAAAGAAAACATGCAAGTTCAACAAAGTTATTACGTTCACTAAACTAATCTAACAGAATCGATTCTAGACACTCAGATGTTCAATGATTCACCGCAAAGTAACACATGAAATGACTTTTCTAAATCTAGTGCAAACGAATTAAGATGATTATATAAACCTGGACAACAATATTACTATGCTTAGTACGGGTCGCTCTCGCATAGCCACATTTAGCAAGTTACCATTCCAAAAATGTTGGCTCACTAAACAGCGTTAAAATCACAGATCCAGTGATTATACACAATCTCGTTAACCTCGAAGCTACTCTTAAACTTAACTCAAAGGAATATAACTTGATTAATATAAAAGACTCAACACGAAATATGCATTATGACACATAGACATATCATAAACATCGAAATAGAAAGTATAAGTAGAAAGAAAAGAAAAGTTATAAGGTATGCAATCTTTAATGGGAATCGTCAATTCCCGCAATTCCGGTGTCTGCTTTGAATTCAGTCTCGGCTCGTACAGAACCTCCGCTTGTGAATATTGAACAAACGAATGTTAAAGAATGAAAACTTTTATTGATAAGTGATTTTCAATTACACTTATACAACAATCGCTCGAATATGTAGAGAAATCTAATTATCGAAACAAGGATTCGAATCACTTAATCATTTTCTCGCTGACACTCATGAAAGTATCAAAAACTAAATAATTTCACTCTCTATCTACGCACACACTACATCTCTCACTTTTTCTATTTCCAATGCCATGAAATTTGTGAGGTTTGGAGCCCTATTTATAGAGTACGAAGGGTTGCGTCTATCCATACGAAGAGTTCTGTCCATTGGTGAAAGATTCTATCACTTCATTGTGATTGGTTGAGAAGCTTCAATCTTATCCACAATGGATAAGCACCTTTTCATGATTGGTTGATCGCTCTTATTTGGAGGTTGGTAGTTTAGAAGATTTGACTAGAAAATCATTGGAGTTGCGACCGTGAATACTTGTTTGTTGAACAGAAAACCATTGGAGTCATGACCATTAATACTTGTTTAGCAACTTTCTATTCTGAAGTATACAAGTCGCAATCGTGAATGATTTCCGCGATCGTGAATTGTGTTTTTCTTCAGAATTCTTCTTGTAACTTTACCATCTTTGACAGCTTTGATCCTAAGCCAAATCTTTAAGTTCCACGCATCTTTTCGCACCTTTTTCACTCTTTTTACATAGAATTCCACTATACATCATTTTACTCCCAAGATTTACCTAGTATCTGCATTTGCATAAAAAACAACTACATACCACGTGAAATCTTTTATATGAAGCACAAAATGACTAAAACTATAGTGTTTAGTGTATAAAATTAATATGATAATAAGTGTAATTATACACTTATCATACCCCCACACTTAACTTTTGCCTTGTCCTCAAGGTAAATTCAACAGAAGTGTATAAATTGGTAATCAAGT
>CATIWQ010012201.1:0-10769 GCA_949673415.1 Euphorbia schlechtendalii
AGTTTCAAGAAGGGTTTGTTCTATTTTGCGATCTTTCATTTCAGGAGTAGCTAGTCAAGCTGTTTAGTCCAGTCAAACGGTTCCCATTCTCGCGCGAAATTTGTTACGGCTAGCTTCTGAGCCTCCACCGACTCTTGCCGACGACGACGATACATGTCCTCCCCAGGCAACTGAAGCATCCCTCTTATGACATTAAGGCCAAGGCTACTTTTGAACTGCTGCTCATCGTCAATCACATGTACAAACCCTTTGTTCAAACCAAACTCTACGTGGAAGTAAGGGAAATCCTTGGGTATTGAACCCCGTAGCCCCTTTTCACTCGTATCGATCAGCTTTTTTGCGTTGTGCTGGCTCCACTCATCCTCAGCTTCATCGATTGCCTGAAAAATATTTTATCATTACCACACTCATCCACAAAACAGGATATGTCATTCGCACCCCCCGAGAGATTAAAGCATGGTAATTTTTTTTACCGGTATTCCATGACACAGTACGAAAAATGCAAGTATCATTCGATGAAACGAATGTACTCATATGACAAATATGTAAATTACATTTTTTTCACATATTGCATAAACAGGCGGACCCCACCTAGCGTGGGATCAAGGCTTGTTTGGTTGATTGATTGTTGATTGATATTAATTTCTATCTTAAATTTATAGATATGCAATACTTACTAAGTAAATTATTCCAAAAATAAAATTGCAAAATCATTTCTATTTGGATAGTTTCAAGTACCGAACTTAACTGAATAGGGTGGTAAATAAGTTGAAAAGAACAGAGCCTTTGTTCATCGAAAAAAGGAAAAAAAACATACCTTTTTAAAATAGAGAGGGGCTGCTCTAGCAGCTTTTTCCGGCAAGGGAATACATTCTATTAAACAATGGCGGCGTTGTTTTGCCAGTCCCATTACCGTTTCGAGAAACACAACTTCCTTCTCCTGCTTTGCAAACATCATTATAAGGCATTTCTTGAAGTTCCGAATCTCTTCCCACACATTATTGTCAATATTCCTCGTGGCTGACTCATGCTGCAAAAACCTCACAGCAGTAAAGATCGCAATACATATAATACAGAGCTCAACGCTAAACCAGACACAACTTCAAGATATCAGAATGTTTAAAGTGGTACATATTTTCCTATTATTCATTATAGTTGCAGAATGGGTCAAATTTTGCACGCTGGAGTAAACTGGTAATTATCACAAAATTTGACTCTTCTTTTCAATCCAAGAGGACTCGTAAAATAAAATTAAGCTTATACCTGCATCGGTAAGATGCAACAATGGCCTGGCACGACAGGCTGTGACTGAGGTAGCATCAAATAGGTAAAGTTTGCTATAGACACAACAAGATGTTTTGGCCGGTTTGGGTTATCAAAGCAGAAAAGGCAGCGTTCTTGCTGAGTCAGAATGCGCTTAGCGAGAATGTTAGTATCTGAGGACTTGTTATCATGGCCAGCCGCCCCCTTCTTCTTAGATTTTTTCCTTGTCCCGTCCTCAAAATCGTACTCATCATCAGCTCGACCAGATAAACTATATTGTTTATTTTGCACGATCTTTTGAGCCAGGTGCCTGTCACTATCGTCTTCCTTTCTTCGGGTGGATGTATGCTGAACAACGTTCCTAGAAAAAGAGGGAAGGAGATTAAAATTATATAATTGCAAAATAGACCGGGAATGTTAGTAATAACAAAAAAAGGGGATACATTGCATGAAGGCAAATAGCCAGGTCAAAGAAACAAACAACACAAAAATAGGAGCTTCACTAAGAAATCAAACAGCTACCATATTATCGAACGAAAGGGAAAAGATAACGAAATAAATTCTGATAGTTATTTACTAATTCAAATAAACAATATCTAACATCCAATTGTACCACTGCATTCTAATTTCTAAACTAACGCAAAGAAAATAATTCATGAAAAAATAGAATATTTGAGATTACCTGTTTGTTCTCCCAACCTGTTGAGGTCTGGTAGAATTTTCTTCAGCGGTCTGTTTTCCTTTCATGTTCTCAGCTTCTTGCTGTAAAAAAAACAAGCAAAATGAAAATAAATCCAACAAGTCACTTAAATCAAAGGCTCATGCATTATTTTTATACAGGAGTACCGAAGTCTTTTCAAGCTAATGGCCACTTACTAAAATGACACAGATTATGAAATCTACTTCTAAAACGTTTCAAGTGCAAGAGCTCATTAATCATTAGGCTTAAAGGCACTAGCTCTACTATTTATAGGGTCGGACACAAATTTGCAGTACTTCATTATTCAAATTATTGTTAAATATTACGATTACCATTGTATAGAATTGATCATCATATAGCAACAAAAGCTAAAATGAAATAAAAAATTTTTAATTTAGGTTTATAAATCTATACTAATAAGTTAATGATTTCAAAAAAGCACCATGCACATCTCCCTTCCAAAACATTCAGATATATTAAGAGAAGGAAGAAATCAATGACAAAGAGAGTTCAGCACCGCGTGACTTCCATTATAACTAGTTATAAAAAAGCAATCAAGAAACTAAACATCAAGAGAACAGATGTAAAGCCATGATTAGTCTTTACCATAAGTTTGTCAGCTTCTTCATGCTTTCCTTTCATACGAAGCTGCAAAGCCTTAGCTGCCAACTGGTTTGCGCTCAATGTTTCATTTTCTAAAGAACTGCCTTCAGTAGGTCTATTCATTTCAAAAGAAGTAACTTTTGACCTCACATTTTCGTCATGGTTAGCTAAGGAAGAGAAAGAACCAGCAGGATCTTGATTCTGTTGCGAAACAATTTTTCTCATAAAGCTTCCATCATCATCAAACTTATTAAGGCTAGACACTGCAGCAGAGATGAGTTCTGCATCCTTAGCATTCAAGTGACTTTTTCGTTTTCCCCAAGATAACGAATCACGTACTTTGGGAGCTCTCATCTCGGAATGTCGAAGAGAAGCATCCTTCGAGTGGCCTCGATCAACATTCTTCTAAAGAAAACCACTTTATATCAAAAAATATAAATCTTCTAAATTTTACCAAAAAGGAAAGAAACCTTCCTTATTTTTTAAGTACCTTTCTCACATTTCTTTCAGCTTGATCATCTTCTTGTCCCTCTGACTGCCCTCTCTTTCTATCGTTTATGGCACGAAGATGAGCTCGTGCTGGGGCTGCTGTATGAGATACAGCAGAGACAGCTAATTGGCCAAGAGAACCCCATCTTTCTCCTACAACCTAGAAGTTTTAATGTTGGAAATTAAGTTCTAAGCTGCTATAATCAAGTACGGATAAATGAAGAAACAAGGAAATAACCTCTTCCAATTTTCTCCCTTCTCGAGCTGCTTGCTCTCTTGCACGTTTTAGGGCTTTCATTCTCCAGCTGGCACCTCCATCCCCAATAACTGAAGAAGAAGGTAAATTACCTACTCTCTGATCTTCGTCTTCGTCTTCGTCTTCGTCTGGATAACCACTTCCATTATCCTTCAAATATGGATTCAATTCCCTGGGATTCACCTTGTTTATCTGCAGCAAAAAGACCATATGCATCCACACAGATATAGAAGTAAAAGAGGCTGCAACGTTACTTCATTCATAATGATGAGTAGAGCACAATGCCGGAAAAACAGGAAAAAACATCACAGGAAATATTTTTTGATATAAAACTTTTGTCCACAGAGTCCTTGAAGCATGCATGTCCATTCGATGACAAAGTCAATAGTTATTATGTTTGAAACTGCCAATCCAAACATTCACTAGAAACATGCAAACAGAAGTACAATGGAAAAGTGACAATATCCAATAAATATATTGTCTCGGATTGGGAGAATGAATGCAGCTATTTCAGAGTTGTTTGATATAATGTTATTAGCAGCAACATAATTGTTATGCTAGATGCTTTTTTATAGGGAAGTTTGGTCTATTTTCCCTAAGGCTTACAGCTGGCAATAGTAACATTGTGCTATCTACAAATATAAGAGAGTATTGAGTTAGATATTATCAAAGAAATTATATCAAGGTTTATGCTTATTTTCTCCCTAACATTCTGCTCATCCCTATGCTCTCTATTTCCTCATCATTATTCTTCTCCTCAACCCTCTAATTCCTCTCTTTATACCATTTTAATCTTTCAATCCAACTCAGTCAAGATCTAAACCATGACATATAATTCTTTAAGAAAGTTGTGAACTGAAGGAATAGTTTGAGTTAAAAAGTTAACAGATGAAAGCTATCACATAATATTACTGCTTTACGACTCAAAAAATAATGAAATGCAGATGATAAATATAGAGTATTAGGACAATATGCCAGCAAGGGAAAACCATATAATTGATAAATACAATTGAATTAAAAGCAAAAGCTTACATTCTCCACGGGTGGTTCCTCTGGCTGGTCATCACTGTGCATGGCTGGCACTCTATCTCCCCTCTCAGCAGGCCAAAGCATCCAGTCCAATCCCATTTCTTTTCTTTTAATTTCTACATCCTCCGAATATTGAGATCCTGCAAGATAATAACAGTCAAGTTTGGGATTGGCATAAAATAAGTACAAAATCTTCAAAGAACAAAATTGAGAGAATCATTACCCACATCCTTTTCTCTTTTCTCCATATGTTTCTTCTTCCCACTTTTTCTACTTTTTTTACCCTCATCTTCAGAGGCAGATGAAGAGTTATCTTCAGAGAAGTATTGTTTCTCAGCCTTTCTTGATTTCTTCTTAGACATGTCACTATCCTTGTCTCTAGAATTATGATGATTTTTTCTTTTACTCTTTCCTTTATTCCTTTTTTTCTTTTCGTTCCCATCAGAAATACCCTCGCTTTCACTATCACTAGAATACTCTGATGAATGCTCATCAGAAGAGTACCATTTCTTCTTTCTCCCAGACCTTTTCTTCAATCTTCCAAGATCTTCATCTGAACTATCGCTTATCCGGTGCTTTTCCCTTCTATCACCTGACTTTTTCCTTTTTTCTGATTCTTCCTGATGAAATAAAGACCAATATAAAGTTAGAAAGAAAAAAGTATAATCCAGACAGATCAATGAAACAAAACGAAAGAAGTAAAATGAATAATTCTCACATTACTGATCTGGTCACGAGGAATGAACTTGATCCCAGAAAGCATACTTCTTTAAAATTGTCAACCTAGAACAAAAAAAAACAAAAATCAGGTAACTGGAGAAATAATTTGATTTCTACTTATTCAACTACTGAGCAACAATTTCACAAATTTCCAAATCAAAATGGAGTTGCAATGAGCTAGCATAGACTCATTCAACGAAATTTAACAGCATTTAATGTGACTCAACAGCAAAACTAAAATATCCAGTTGCTACCTTTAAAAGGGAAAAACTAGAAGACAGAGCCACTAATGCGAACCTATTGATTACTGATGAAAAAAAAGGTTGAAGTATTGAACTTGGATTGAACCTAATTTAAGAAAATTAACAATTACAATCAGAGGCGGAGACAGAGGGTCCAACGGCTGTGGCCGCTGGTATCAAAACTCATAGGGGTTGAAGGTGCTGCTTTACAGCACAAAATTTGGCAACAAAGATGAGATACGACCGCTAAAGTAAGTAACTTGTTATCGGAATGGGTACACTAACATTGACGATTAAATTGCTGTAAAATCCAAAAGATGAGCAGAATCTCAAAAACTGACAAGAGTCAACAGAAAGAACAATATTAGTTTACCTGATATTGGCGATGGATTTGGACAGAGATTAGTAGAAATTGAAGGTACGAAAGAGGAGAATGAGGGTTTTTTGTGAAGCAATCTCTCTGAAAACATTCAAATTCAGGAACCTGGTTTATTGTCGTTTAGATTTAATTTGATTTAAATATATAAATCTTTTAAGGGTAATAATTGAAATTTTGAATTATTGTTCGTCATGCTTCGTTAAAGTACGGTACATTGTACTATGATACGGTATGGTACAGTTCTTTTAAAATTTTTTTTCAGTTTAATAATATGGCATGGTATGAGTTTTTTAAAATTTAAGATTCGTTTGGTTGGAGGAATAGCTTTTCCGTGGAATTAGAGAATAACGAATGGAAAAATGTGAAGTATTTGCCTAGAACCCGTCGTCGGGATGGAATATCTATTTCTAATTATCATACAACTTATGGAATAGATATTCATATTCCATGAGTTGTATGATAGCTAGGAATAGCTATTTCATCTCGACGACGGGTTCTAGGCGAAAGCTTCATCTTTTTTCAATCGTTTTTCTCCTATTCCATGGAATAGTCATTCCGTCAACCAACGAGCCCTTAGTTTGATAATAAGGATAATCATCAAATCTGTGATTCTATTTTCATGGTTCTTGGAACCATGAAAAAAATCATGAAAGAACCGTACCATGAAAATAATTATACAAACAAACAAGT
Source organism: Euphorbia schlechtendalii (assembly GCA_949673415.1). Taxonomy (NCBI): domain Eukaryota; kingdom Viridiplantae; phylum Streptophyta; class Magnoliopsida; order Malpighiales; family Euphorbiaceae; genus Euphorbia; species Euphorbia schlechtendalii. The sequence continues at coordinate 6,372 of CATIWQ010012201.1, forward strand.
GAATTTAAGTTAAATTTATACCATACCATGACAAAACCATGAACTAAACAAGGCTTAGTATGTTTTGATAAATATATTAATACTTATTTGTGTTTGAAAAATATTCATATTTTTTTGTATTTTGTATTTATCGTACTATAATTTTTTTGTTTTTTATATTTTTATTTTTTTACTGAATTTTTAACATAATAATTGTTTATGAATAAAAATCAGTTTTATATCACATATCTAAAATGTTAAAGATTAATATGACTCAAAAAAGATTTTTTTTTTATTATTATTATGTTATAATGTATAATCATATTTTGAAAGTTATAAAAAATTTCTAATTAATTACAAAATATACTTTATATGATTGCACACCTTTTAATACTACTAAAATAAAAGCAAATATACTAATAAATACTTATTATGTTAACAATTTTAATAGAATAACACATAATGTAAGATAAAAGGAGGTTATAACATAAAAATGACAAAACACATGGAAATATAAGATTATTAGTTTTAAAACATAAAATGTATTTGATTAAAATTTAGGAAAGTTATAATTATTTAATTATTCTTTAATGATATTTTTTAAATTATATGATTATTTGTTTTATCAAAAATAATAAATCTATTGCTATTCTGGTAGATTATGTTACCCTATTCCACGTATAAATTGAAACTACAAATGTTTTCGTGATTTTTACCACATTTTTTTTATTGTTTTGATACATATTTTCTCAAAATTTTACCATATGTAAGTTTACATTTATATGTTTATTGTTTATTTTTCAATTATTTATACTCTTTACTCATATCAAACCTATTTGCTATTTGTTGTTCTCGAATTCATTCTGTTATTTTCGTTTCGATTCAAGTAAAAGACGTACATGTGAACTTAGTGTTTGCATATAAGAGCATCTTTGGTAGCTTGTTTATTCCACAAATTATCTTGACACATAGGAAAGAATAGACAATCAATTTGAAAATGCATCTTTAGTAGCTTATCTAGCCCATCTTCCCTATATGATGTGGCATATATGTGTCATCATTAATTATAGACAATGTTTATTTGATTGTCTAGATGTAGACAACCAAATAAACATTGTCTACAATAAATACACTTTAAAATGGGATAGACAATCTCTTATGTCTAATTATAAGACTATTGACACATTTATCCAATTGAATTGCTAGAACATGTCACTGAACTCACAATAAGGAATTGTGGTTGATCTACTAACCTGATATAAATGTGAGATGTTATTATACTTCCTTTGCATTATTACATGTTTTCGTGCATGTTTAGTTTACTTTGTCCTCGTCTGACCCATTTTCTAAACTCGAGCTTGGATAATTTATAAATCATAATCCTTTTCTCTATAATTAGCTATTTTCAGACCGAAGAAGAAAAACGACCGTAAGGAATTAGATTTAAGCGAAAAAAAGGAAATTGAATGTGATATCAAACAATTGTTAGTAAGTAAATAAGTAAATATAGGGTGTAATTTAAAAAAATGACATGTGATTTGATTAATTTGTAAAATAATACTTGTGAAAAAAAATTTCAGAATGATAATTATTGTTTTAAAAATTAGCAAAATTAGTGTTTTTTAAAAAAGTTAAACAGGAAATAGGATTAATCAATTTAAAAAAACACATTAAAAAGGAAAGGAAAAGCAAGATCATTTTACAAAAAAAAAAGAACACGTTAAAAAAAGGAAAGGAAAAGCAAGAAATAGACCGTCATTCTTCCATTGATTTGTGAGTAAACTTAAAAAATATACCGATGATTTGATTAATTTGCAAAATTATTCTTATGATTATTTTTTTTTAAAAGGTGCTGTGATTTCAAAACTTAGTTAAAATATAATTTTTAAATTGAAATCACGTTATAATCAGAGGTAATCTTATTTATTATAACCTGAAATTTTACAGCATAATTAATAATAATACGATACATTTTAGTGTCAAATTTTAGAATTTTTTTAGAAGTACAAATATTTTTTTAATTAAAACGTGATTGATAATTTTAAAAAATCATAATAGAATGAATAATTTCTTAAAATTACTCAAATTTTGATGAGTAATTTTTAAATAATAATGTTAACTTATAGGATTGTTAAATAATTAAATTTATTGAAATACCTTCTGAAACATTACTATTTTTAGTGAAAAAAATACATTTTATCCTTGATTTGCAAATTTTTGAAATCACAAACACCTTTTTGTAAAGAAAGATTTTACAAAGACTTTTTTTGCAAAAAAGTCAGACCACAAGACATGTTTTTAAGTTTACCCTTGATTTATCACCAACTTCATCACTGAGTTGGAGCATAGTAGGTATATTTTATATTCTGCTAATCTTTTTGACGTGTTGTTAAAATTGATAATTAGTGAAAAAACTAATCTTTAACAAATCTTTTATTTTCTATTTTTAATACGATGTGACATAATTAATGTTGAACATTGTTTAGAAATAAACCATCAAATATAAGGTTGAATCATTAATTATATACTATTTTAATAATGGGAGAGATAGAACTTCATTATTACCTCTTATGTAGAAAGATTATCTTGGTCAAATTTTCATTTTCCCTTTTGTTTGTCATTCTCACATATTAATGCAACATTCAACACTTTTTACTAATTTACCCTTGTATCAATTAGGAAAGAAAAATTTTTTTTTGGTGACTGAGGTCTTAGCCTAGTGGTTAAGATGGAAGTTGTGGACTTTAGAGGTCCCAGGTTCGAGTCACATCCGGGGCGGGTTGGAGATTTTCCTTTCCATTTAATGTAAGCCCAAATGAGACAAATTTTAAAAAAAAAATTAGGAAAGAAAATACGATTAAATAAATTATGAGATAATATTTAAGAAAAAAAATTTTATGATAAAATAAAAGGGAAAAATGAGTAATTTTAATAGAGTTTTTAAATATTTTATTGGTATTGATGAAAATTCTAAAACGACAATCTTTCGGAATCGGAGGGAGTAATAGATTGTGATTATGTGACATGTAGAATAGACTATCACATTAATATGTGGTAAAATAGACAAGACAATTTGAAAAGTGACCATAATAAACTGTCTATTTTATCTTTTGTTTTTTTTTAAATAAAATAATAAGAAAAAAATTAAATCATTTACTAAATACTCAATAATATAATATTATATTAATTGCTCAAATTTTTATTTGATTGTCTATATATGTAAGATCAAATAGATATTGTGTAACATTTATATTATCATGTCATATTCGAAGATAAAATAAAAGATTTGGTGTAAAGTCATTTTTTAATTGATTGTCTATTTATCTATGTGTCAAGATAATTGATAGAATGGAATAACTAATAAAGATCTATTACTTACCAAATAGTTTAATATTTCATGATTATTTTAATTTTAAACATTTCAATTCACAATCAAATATATCATCCGTTGTGAGTATTTCTAAAAAAGTTTAGTCTATTTACCACATCATCAATGGCTCTTTTATAGATGCCACATTGGCACATCATGCTAGAACTCACAATCTACTAAAAATAGTTTAATCTTAGTTGTTTGCTTCTTCTTTCATTTTTCAAAATTTCTTCTTTTTTTCCTTTGTTGAAGTAAAAAGTAAATTATCATAAATGCCGAAATATAACATATTAACTGAAACATCAATAAAAATCTAATAAATCAAACAAACTATACTACCAAATTCAAGAAAATATAACCTTACCAAAATGGAACTTTGAGAGATAAAAAAAAAGACCACATGAGCAAGAGGAAAACATAAAAAAAAATATAAAAGACAATAATAATTCTACAAAATATATTCTCTTAAACTTCATATCATGTTACTGTAGATCCATGATCATAAAAACAAGAGCCGGCCTTACAGTGAAAGCTAATTAGGCGATCGCCTAGGGTCTCGTAAAATTGAGGGTCTCTATTTGTTGCTTTTCATAATTTAACACTCTTTTTTCTTTTTTTATCAAAAAAAATATTACTCTACGTTATTAATTAACTAACTAATTAGGTATAAACATAAAAATAATATTTTTAAACTACAATATTCTGTTAGAAAAAATTGATTGTATTTATCCTCAATTATGTAGTTTTTATTCATTAACTGAATTTTATTTGTAAGATTTATGCTTAAATATAAGAGCAATAATTTCTTAATCACGTCTTTATTTTCATATTCTAGATTACGGCCTCAAAATTTGTAAGACCGGCTCTGATAAAAACTCCGACAGATTATATAACACTAATGAGTTTTGCATATTTGCAATGATCTTGCTTAAAAGTGATGCATACATGGATCTTTGATTGAAAATTGATGAAACCCAACCTAAAAGTAAAATTTAAATCATGTTGTATAGCATAAGATCCACAATTGAAAAATACGGTTGCATAACTGA